>BGPR01003128.1:0-63999 GCA_013235015.1 Araneus ventricosus | reverse complement strand
GTTATGAGCTGAAAAGTGATTTTTACCCCCTACTTAGAATACGCTTTAACCTATACATGCAACACCTTGTTGAAAAGCTTTCATCAGTTCACTTTTATATAGGTAAACTAAAAGATATCACTTCCACTTATTATAAGGTAAACAAGCTGATATATCCGGGTTTGCTCCGGATTGAAATGCTTTCATGTCTTAAATTTTTTAATGAAAAAACTACTATCGTATAAAAATTATAATACACAAATTCCTTTTCTGATCTGAAACGTTTTTAATTAAAATGAGAATATCAATTGAAAAAAAAACGATTTTTAAAAACAGCCGTTTTCTCCATAAATTATTATTTGTTATATAGGTACTTCAAATCTTGTTAAGAATTACTAAAGTAAGAGAAAGGGTTCAATGAATATTTTGAAACAATTAAATTAACGAGTTAATTATTCATTAATTTAAAGAATGAAAATCAATCAATCATTAGTTTGTCCTGATATAAATTGTTAAACGTCTACTTTTAAAATTTCCTTTTAGCATTCGTCAAGAATTCTGTGAATGTATTCTGGCATTTATATATATTCGTATTATTCTTGTTCTTCAACAATAAAGAATATTGTTACGAATTCTGTATAAAATTACTTTTGAAAAAATATTAAAATGAGAGAAACAAATTGTATGGAAATGAAATTTTCGTCACTGAAATGCTAATTTTTTGAAATTTAATAAGGTGTAAAAATAGTTTCGTGAGATAATGTTTTCAAAAGATATCCCGGAAAAACACCTTGTTTAATTTTTAATTAACTGAAATTTTAAGTAACGTTTGGGCTTCGAAATGTTGAAGATGAACTTTCTCTTGTCTCAAATAAAAAGTGTGCAAAGTCTAGTTGAAATCAGTCCACTGGTTTAGGACGCGATGTGGAGCATACATACATAGATACAATAACTTTTATTTAAATCAAGATAATTATTAGATAATTTACAAGATTAAGATTGCTGGCATATACTATGAGCCATAAAAAAGGTTTTAGTGAAGATATCGTCACAATTAATTAAATATTTAATTTTATTTAAGTAAATAGTTAAATTTAATTAATCAAACAGTTAATTTTAATAGTTAATTTGATAATTAGTTAATTTGACAGGTTACTTTAATTTGATAATTAACTAAACATGGCTGCACCAAGATTTGTTTATAAATTTAATATAAAATAGCCAAAAAAGACAGATATATAAGAGTTCCCTTTATCCTTTTTTATATTGAAAAATATCTCATTAACTTTAAAATTGTTTTGGGATTTTCTGTCCAAGTATTTGCTTTTAACTGTCGATGAAGATTTAAATTTGTTGTTCAAAATGGCTGCATTGATATCCTATGCTTTAAACACACGTATTAAATTTGCAACTCGCAATTTTTAATAATTTTTATTCTGTTATGTGTTAAGAATTTAGTGACTATTATCTCTGTAACCAGGGGGTTCTCTAAATGAGCCCATTCTAGTAATGTTTAAATATTTCATGTCATGTGATTTTTGCATATAACAAAGTAATGTTCGCACAATTATATGGTAACCTAGATTAAATAACTAATTTTTAAATCCATATTCTTTATTCATTCATGTCAGGTGTCAATTTTTTGTTACTGTTTCAGATCTGCTGTCTTAATGTTATCTAGGGAATATTTGCTCTGCTGGGATGTTTATTTCTTTATGATTCCTATGATTATGTGATGGGATATAAAAAATTGACCAATATACTGACCAATAAATCTAGCATAACCTTTTGGAATGAAAAATGGAATGATAAAACCTTGATGTAGTAAAAAATTAAATGTCATGAAAACAGAATCTCAGCGTAAATATTGCAGTGCGTAGAAACAACAAAGTCATTGGCTATGTCTGTTTTGATCAATATGTAATATTTCATTACTTTTGTAACATTAGCGTAAAGGAATCTACCTTTGCCTTCAAGCTTGCCGAAAAGGGATTTTTTAAATTAAGGATTCACGAAAATATTTATATTCTTTTTTAATAAAAGGAAACTGTTATTCTATATTTTCAACCTTTTTTGCTGTTAACTTCGATCCAGTATCGGTTATCCTTTGCAACTCAAAATCTCCAAATTTTACGAGTTCTTTATTTCTTAAAAGGCGTATAAGGAGCATAACAATTCTTACACAAGTACGAACCCGATTCTTCTACTCTAATCTACTTAACGCTCTCTCGGAAAGCAACTTTTTCATTAAAGACATTTCTTTCTCTATAGGTGAGCTGGAGATTATTATGGAGATCTTTAAATTTCGAAAGGTGTCAATGGTATGATGGTCTCTGCCACTTTGTATTATGATTTCGCGGTATTATTCATTATCAGCATATTTTTACGGTATCATTTAACTTGACTTTTTTCTTCTTTGTGAAAATGGAATTTTAAAATTGATTTTGCATTCACTTACTAATGTGTTTTGAAATTTTGTATAATTGTGTGTTCTTGATGACAACGCACTATTTTAATATTTTCAGAACTCGGTTATCAATCGATTGCTCGACATAATTGAATTTTTGTTCCATAATTTGAGGAAATTGATGACAAGATTCTCATAATATTTATAATAATAAATTTTAAATAAAAGACTTAAAATTAGAAAATAATACATATAAATAAATATAACGAAATCTGCTTCTTAGCGCGATAATGAAAGTGCAGTTTTTTAAAAATGATTTTTCACAAAAATTTATTTAACATTATTATCTCTTAACTATCTTCACCTTCATAAAACTATTTCGCATTCCACGAAGTTCCCTGTTCAATACTTTTTTTCCATTTAATAGTTTAGTAGTGTCTGCAAATCTTTCTTCAAAGCATTCTTATCAATGTCTTGGGAACATGGAAATGAATGTTATATAGGTATTTGAGGTTTAATAAAACAAAATATCGTTTTTAATTTTATAATTAAATACATGAAACAAGTCAATTTAAATAAAAGCGTGTAGAAAGAAAAGGCACAAACACAAATAGCATAATAGCTAATCCAACTTATTTAAGTAATCAGTGAAAAAGATTTAAAGTAAAAAAATAATAGTTGTCTCCTGAATTTCATAAGAATCAGTTACAGCAAACCACAATAAATCATTATTTAAAAAATTTACGAGTTTCAAAAAGTTCTTTTACTTACTGTTAATTTCTCTTTTCTTTGTCATAAATGTAATTCAGCGTGATGTATGACTCGCAATGAAGACTAGATAGAAAATTTGTAAAGAATTACTGCGAAAACTTCTTTCAAATGCAAACGATTTCTATTTTCAAATTGTCTTATCAACATTTTCATCTGCCTTAATACTATTTCCCGCGCTGAAAACGATTCGGCTTCAATGGAAGCAGATGTTATTTTACCCAATATTAACAAATTTCTCATAGAAGTAGATGTTAAGTGCCCTTAACATGTTTTTCCATAACGAAGCAGTAAAAGACCATGCACTTAACATGTTCATCCACTGAAAACTTCGTTATTTTTTACTTTACAGAATTAAGGAAATTCATAAATTTAAATTAGACTTCAATATGTTCTTTTGCTCAACTATCTCAATTTTTTCAAATATGTCACTTAACATGTTCATCCACTTAGCTCTTCAATTGTCATCTTTCCATGGTACAGGGGCAATTTGACACTTCTGCTTTATTTAAATCGAAAAATAACTTTGATTATATTAAAATAAAAAAATTATCCATTTAGGTACAACACAATATAAGGTCAATCTAATGATACACGCGAAGAGAAAAAATTATCTCAAAAACTGAATTTATTAAAAATGGTTAACTGTAAACATAGTCAACTTGCCCTGACCTCCTCTATATAGACTATTTTATGAATTTGATTACCATAATTTATGCACACGTGTGATAAACTTAAAAGATCAGTGACATTAAATTTCTGATCAAATTGCATCTATCAAAACGATTGAAATGAAATTTAGCCTCAGCAAGTTATTCATTGATATTATTACGAATATATTTCTATAGATTTTCATTCAATGTCTACAATCAAACTCTCATATTTAATATTTTGTCATTTTTATATATTAATTATGATATATTATTTAATGAAATATTATTTAATATATCATTTACATATATAATATAAAATCTGTTTCGCTCGTAAGGAAAACACTAATCTTAAAGAAGGAGTCAAATTGATTCCATGGTTTCTACTGACGGGTCATAGAAATGGCATTTCCATTCCAGAGTTAAAAGTAATCTACTGTATGCAGATCGTTCTTAGGCCTTTTTCATTGAACTCGTTTTTTCTGCATAATTTACTGTAGTTGTACCAGTTCTTAAGCAAAAAAAAAAACTAATGGTACAACATCTGTATCTCCAGTGAGGAGAGGTTTCACTGCCCTTATTAATGATTTGTATCATATGATATAAATAATGCAGTTGGAAATTTTCTGATCGTATTTTATTTAATATGTATACAGCCTCTTTTCAAGATTTCATGCATAAGAATGTTTCCAGAACGCTACCTTTTACAGATGCGTCTTTCAGTAAGATTTACGAAGAACAATTGTAAATTTATGAAATTTATTTTTTTGTTTTCTCCTCTGCTGTGTTGATCACTGAAAACAAATAAAAATTCCGCAAGGACACTTCTTTAATTTTCAAGGGAAAACGATTCTGAATCGTTTTCAGAAGTCGGTTGTTGTAATTAATCAAATATAACTCCATTAATCAAAAGTATAATTAAAATTTCAAATAACACTTTCTTCACAGAGTAGCAAAGCTAAATTGACCGCAAACGACCATACACAAATGACCACCAGAATTTGCAGCGAGCTTAATTATAGGCTTTCTCTACTAAATGAAAAATTAAGGAGTGGAGATTTAGTAATAGTGGATCTATTAATTCTTCTTTAAAGAAAAGACATGTTGAGAAATGCATTTTCTTTCTGTCGGCAATCAAATTTTGAAATTTTTGAAAAATAATAAAATTGGACCTTGAAAGTAATTATAACGATTTTAGAAACGACAAAACGCTAGTAAGGCGTCTCCTTTTCTCAGACCTATACCAAAAGATTTAAGCAAAGAGAAAAGCACTTTGAAATTCCATGAAAATGGGATATATAAGCTACTACTTTTGAAATCTTTATACTTCTTAAATATCCAAGCGATTGAAAGATATGCATTTAATTGTGATTAAACAATCGATTGATTAAAAAATTTGATTGTGATTTAAAAAAGGAAAAAAAATATTGGACGGTTTCTCCGTATATTAAAATGCAAGCGTCCCAAAAATTAATTGTATCGAACGCTGAATGACTGTTACATGAAGAATTAATAACTTACAACAAGGTTTCATAACTCAAATAAATTGATACAAATTTTAAACATTTTAGGTATCGGTGCTCTTGGTGGTGCATGAAATTTCGAAGTGCAAGGAATTTTTTACATCAGATTTATTAAATTAACTAATATTTTCTGATTTAATTGAAGGCTTGTCTTCATGTGATTACTCTGCACACATGGTTAAGGCATTGAAAGAATACTAAGTTCCTCCCCCCTTCCACGCGTATACTCATCGGGTCTAATGTTGACGAGTAAAGCATCGGTGCTTGGAATTTCAATGTGTTTTTCTATTTGCTTAAATCTTTTGCTATAGATCTGAGACAAGGAATTAGCTATTGGTTATTAGTGCTCAAAATGTTGGTCTTTATCATGCAGGCATTGCTGATAACGTCAACCAGAAGAACTGCAAACGTCCCTAAGCATATTAATTGGCATTTTTGGCTCATTCTTTTTCAGTGCCTGCTCTCCACTCGTTCATTATAACTGGCATTGTTAAAATTCAGGAGTTAATACAAAAAGAAATCAATTGTAAGTCAGTACCGATGAGTGCGTGTGGAAAGGAGAAGAATTTAGTGTTCCTTCTATGCCTTATCCATGTGTTCAGCGGAATCCCATGAAGACAGGCCTTCAATTAAATCATAAAATATTAGTTAATTTAATAAATCTGATGTTAATTAAAGTATCAAATGAGGAAACTTTGAATTTGCTATTTATTGCTTGCATAATAGCCAAAAATTCAAAGTATGTATACTTTTGGTATGCCTTGTAGATAGATGTAGAAGGAACATCAAATATTTTTTTTGCATATTTGATGTGATAAACGAAGGTATTAAGATGTAGATATTATGCTGTGTTCCAAAAGAAGTTTCGAGATTTTAGCACATATGATCCTGGCAATAAAAGGAATGGCGAAAGTCCCAGTGAAACAATTGTGTGAGATCGAGTAATTAGAGATAAATCAATCCAAAAATAAATAATATTTTTATATATTATTTAAATATTTTTAAGCATTTAAAATATTTATCATATACCATGTAAACAAATTCTCACGGTCTAATTAATTTTTCGAAAATATCATCTAAGTATTTATAATATTTAGCAGATTCAACATATATATATATATATATATATATATATATATATAAGAGGCAAAACATAATAGAAAAACTATAAAATAACAAACATTCATATCAAATTCGAAAGTATGTGAAAAAACGAATTGAAAGTATATCCGAGTAAAGATAAAAATGCAAATAGTAACATTTTCATTTCACGTTTTATACTCTTTCATTTTGCGATTTATACTCTCTCTCTCTCTCTATATATATATATATAGTTAAATATTCTACAAACAATTAAAACTCAAATAACATTTTCAGTATATATACCCATTAAACCAATAATTAAAATTAAATATAAATATAATGTTACCTAATTAATAATCATACAATGAAATACAGAAAGATAATTAGATTATAAACTATTACTATGAAAAAGACAACCCAAAATTGAAATTCCAACAATCAAATGCCAATAGTATATATATAATTCTTATTGTAGTAAATGCCAGTTACAATTCTATTACGAATAATAATGAAGGGCTCTTTTAAGGGATCATTTAAGAGGCCTTTACTTTCTCACAAACGTTCATTTGTCATGTTTTCTGATGAACAGACAGCTCGAAGGCGTCAGTCGTTTGTTTGTTGCCCATTCATTTTTATAGACGCCACCACGGCATTAACCCCAAACAGTATTATGTTTGTGCATGTAAAACGTATATAATTCAATTTATCAATCATTATAAACAACTAAAAATTAATATTATTAACACAATCTGAAAGATGGAATAAAAAATACTCTAAAAAAGATTTCAATAACAACGAAATCATTATTTATTCCTATCTATACGGGACAGCGTTTATTTAAAATTTATCGTTAAATGTTCGTTAAATTTTAACTCGGTACCTCTTGAATATCAGCGGTGTAGTCGCAAAATAAGCAGTGCCAGAACTCTCTAACCTCGGTGACAAAAAACGCGCTGTTCTAAGGACGTTTTTACAATTTTTCTTATTTATTTTTCGTAAAAAAATGCAGTGCCAGAATGGCGGTACGGTGCGTTCCAGCCCCAATACATCCCTGTTGAATATCCTCCCGAAATAAAGAATTACTAACGAGTTTTATTTAATGTCTTTTTTACAAATCGTATTCATTTATAGTTCTACTTTCTCCATAATTTAAAATAATATAATTGTTATTTGATTTTAAATTAGAAGCCTTGATACTATAATGATGATTTTTTTATTCAAGGCAACGTTTTAGTATTGTGTTATTAAGATTAATTTTATGTTACCTTAAACTTTAAGCTAAGATGTAGTATTGAAACGTCTCGATAGATGGCACAACAAGTACGAGATATTTCAGAAATGCAATCCAAAACGTGAGTATTTTCTCCATCCCTTTCCTTTGCTTTTCAAAAACACAACAAACGACTTTCTTTAACATTTATAATTTCTTATTTTTTGAAAGAAATTATTTATAATTTATTGCAAAAGCAAAACAATCTGCTTTTACCAAAAATACTTCGTTTGTTTACCGCATAAGGAGTAAAAGATAAATCTGATATTCACTTGTATTGTTACTTCACGTGCATCAAATTGTCATCTGAGAGATATTCATTTCCAGTTTTAGACTTCATAATTTTTGTCTTTTCTTGCTTCAAAATGTTCATGAGGAATAATGTTTAAATTATTATAGTAATAATATTTTATACAGCTCTCAGTTTAAGAACATCAGAAGAAATTATACACTCCAATGAAATTTTATTGAATAATATTTTTCCTCTCTTTCATTTATTTTGATCATTGATGTAGCTTTATTTTTAAGGGAAAAAACAAAATGTCATTGAAATGTATCTTGCTGCACTCTTATTTTCCTAAATCATCAAACCACCCTTTTTTTCCTTTTTGAGAAATTCTGTATCTTTATCAGCTGCGTATCAAGGGTAAGGGCGACAGCGTCATTGAATTGTTTTTCTCTCCTCGTCATATTGGAGTTATAAAACGGAATAAATATTCTAATACTAGAAGATTTGTGCCCGTCCAAGACGGGCCTTTCGCTTGCCAACAATATCTCAGATCTAATAGTACCGGTGGTGGCGGCGCGTACCACCGGTGTCCGCACTGATATGTCCTATCAGGCGGCGCGTACCACCGATGGCTCACATTTGAATGTTTCATCAGGCGATGCGTACCACCAACAATTTAGTTCGTTTAGTAACTAGAAAAAATTTCCATATAGTTGAAAATTAAAATAATGGAAACTTAACGTATATTAATTGAAAAAGTAAGATTTGTTTCATTTTAACTCAGTATTATAAACCTATATATAATAAATTCAATAATATAAAAAAAATTCAATATTATAAACATAATTGTTTACTTTTTTCTATGCAATTTTTAAAAACATTTCCAACAAAGTGTTGGCAAAAACATGACAGCAATAGTAGTAAAAAAAGTAAAGAGCGGCAATGGTTATCATTGTGGGTAAAGTTTCGTTTTTCGCTTTAGTTCGGCGGCGCCCGATAAAACAAAGTACTCTTAGAGTAGCAGCCTATGGGAGAAAAACACGAATTACAGCGCCGGCGTGAACGTGTTAGACAACAAAATTATCTTTGAAATCTGTTGGAAAATAACAGCACTTTCATCTCTAAAGCACCATATCATTTTAACTGCGAATATAGACGCCTGGGCAGTCTGAACAATTCACCACATTCATCACTAAAGCACCATATATTTTTAACTGTGAATTTTAAGACACCTGGGTAATCTGAACGATTCAACGTTTTTAAGGTTTTTTTTTGACGTCTAAATTTTGATAAAAAAATGTTAGTTACTAATTTTTAAAATATTAAAAAAATGCGGGTTTTTACAGCTCTTTTTATTTTTGATACTTTCTTTTTAAAGTTTCTTATATATTTCATAATTCAATATTACGAATATCATGAAATTTTATAACATATTCTAAAGGATACGGATTTTTGTTTTTGAAATTTGCTACAAGATGGAACTTCTGACATGGAATCAAAATTCAATTAAGATTAATCAATTAAGTGATAATGCAGTTCTGAAAGCATGAAAATATTATATTGTCATTGAGAACAAAGAACTATACTAAATTTCAGAACTGTGCTACATAAAATGTGGGGGAAAAATCGATTACAAAATTTCAGCATTGCAATCATCACAATCAATTAAGTGATAAGTCAGTTCTGAAAGTATGAAAATATTATATTGTCATTGAGAACACACAACTGGACTAAATTTTAGAACTGTGCTACATAGAGAAATGAGGGGAAAATCGATTTCAAAATTTCAGTATTACAATCATGAAATAAGATAAATAAAAGTATATAAAAAATAGAGCAAAAATCATTTGCATAATTTTCAGTTTCAGTGGCAACCTATTGGTTTCAGTCAATGATTCTCAGTTAATTTCAAAAGAAAATACTTCGCCAAAACCATGCTCAAATGATGCGCAGATCTTATGGAAGCCATTTCCCGATTGCATTCATTTTGTTAATGCGCCGAAAAAAACAGCGACTTTTTGAAACGTCTGAAAAAGTCTCGTTTAGGCAGAGCCGAAAACGCATCTTCCAAAATGAAGCATTTACTTTGATAGTGTCTGAATGACAGTTTGCCGAAACTTTTCATCGCTGCTTCCATTATTTTAGGATTTTCTAAATCTTCCCTGTACTTTTTCCCGTTTTACAAGGAAAAAAGTCTCTGTCGTAAAAGAAGCACTTGCTAAAGGATCGAGCAACAGTCATTTGCTTGTTTCAACAGTTTTTGTGCACGATACTCCCCAATTTGTTTTTAAGGACTTGTGCATCATTGGAGAGAGTTGAAAGTGACTTGGGTATTTGATTTTATTGATCAACTCTGTAATCGCTGTTTTTAAGCGTTAAAGTCGTATTTGTAACTATTTCAATAATAAGTGTGTGTGAGGAAAACTCGCTTCTTACAGTAAATGTTTTTGTGTGTGTCGTCTATGTGTGAATGCATTCAGATATTTAAAAAAAAACTACATGTAGGGGAAAGTCGGGTAAGATGGGGAATTTAAGCTTTGGGGATTTTTCCTGATCTCAATATTCGTTGCTAAAGGATTATTGTTTCGGCAAAATCTCTTTATTTTAAAATGATATTTTTTTAAAATATTTATTTTCAAATTTGAGACCCAAAAATTTCATTTTAGAATAAAAGTCAATTTCGTCATCTTACTCGACTGTGCGGGTAAGATGATGAACTGAGATAACAATTTCATTCAACACATGTATATGCTATCAAAAATCTAAAACTATTGAGTTCATATCCTGATCATAACAAATTGTACATTACAGAATACAAACATAACTGGACTAAAGTAACAGCACAAAACAAATGAAATATTATCAATCGGAAATTTGATATTCATATCATAAGAAATGAAATCAATTACAAAAATCGCATCGCCATGGGCTTGGATTTTGTCGCAGCCAGTACAGGTGGAATGGAGCCAGAGTTTGCACGTAAAACATTGGAATCCCAATTTCGTTTTTCCACGCTCACTGCAAATGATGCATTCTTCATTATCGAGGTTCTCTGAGTCCAGACTGTCATCAGAATCAACGTAAGGAAATTCAAATGAATGAATTGAGTCTTCAGACTCCACAACATTGGAAGTCGAGGCGTCGCTTAGCTGCTTTCTTCTTTTTTGTAGAATTTTTAGCAGGGTTGTTGCGTTTAGTCTTATTAACTTCAGCCTCCTTCAGCTGTCACAGTTTTCGTTTATCTTCTTTTTCCTCTTTTTATAATCCTCTATTCTTTTGACCCTCCACTTAATTCGTCATCTTAGCCGACTTCGACTTTTTATTTCAAAAAAAAAACATTGAAGGATATCAACTCATCAGAAAAAATTAAAACAATACATCATTGAACACGTTTTGAATAGCTCTTTACGAATATCATATATATAAATCAAAAATATTTACAGCGTGAAAGATAGCCCTTACCACGAAATATTCAAAAGTTGCGTAGGAAGAACTCAAAACACATTACCGCGTACTGTGAGTCACACTAATAAAGAGGCGGAATCTTCTGATGTCGCACGGGTAGCTGGTCGCTATAGGTCTCTGATGATGCAGAATCTTAGAATTCATCTACGGAAAATTTTAGAGAAAAATCCAATTCGTCATCTTACACTCTTTGTTGTCGTACCCGACTTTCCCCTACTACTTTAAAATACACTTCGATTCTAAAATATATTTTCAACATGTTAGAAAAGCATATTTAAAACTAAAGGGAGTGCTATACACTCTAATTTCTCATGAACTTCTACAATATGCAGAGCTTTGTGCTTAGCGTAGTCGTATAAAGAAAAGAATTGTGCATGCATGTAGAAACAGTATCTATTTCCACTCAATGATTTTACCCAAAACTTAATATAGACCTACAATTTTAAGAAATAAACCATATAACAGATTTATATAGTCTGTTTCTTTCATTTTTTCAGTTGTCGTGTTCCCATACACACGGATAGAAAGACGCTGCGGCTGTTGTCTATCCATATCTTTTATGCTTAGCATAGCCTTATACAGAAGAGAATCGCATGCATTTTGGAATAATAACTCATTCCTCACAATGATTTTACCCAAAATCTACTACAGGTCTACAGTTTTGGAAAACAAACTACATAACAAATTTCTTCCGTGTAACTCGTCTTTTTTTTAGTTATGGTGTTCCCATGTACACGGTTAGACAAATCGACGCACTGTTTGCCCGCGGACGGATTTGGTCGAAAATTTGATAGGATCTGCAATTGCGGAAATAAAACCATTTATTAAATAATATTTGTCTACCTCAGTCATACAAATAAATGGAAAGCCAGCCATACCGTTGACAGATTCCGTCCAAAATTTGATACAAATCTACAACTTTGGTGTGAAGACATTTGCTAAATTTCATTCATATTTCCCTCCATTTTTGAGTTATCGCGTCTAGGAAACTTTTTCTTATTTACAGAAATTCACGGAGAGATGAATATACGTAACCGCAAGCCCGTCTTCTTTTTGTCTGCAGAGAGCAGTAGTGGTAAAATCTGTCAAACACACATCTCATACCCAAATCTTCAGTCAGACTGGACTGAATAACTAATGCTGCTTTCTTCAGAAAACTCACGAACAGCGATTTGAGGATTTTCAAGCACAGATGAAAACACATCTTGGATGTTTCGACATTTGTCAATGTTTTGGATGTCATCATTTTTGACATTTTCACGACCATGATGAAACCGTTTCAAAAACTGATAAACATTAGCGCGCCTCACACAATCTTCCCCATAAGCTTTTTTCAACTTTAAGTCTCACCACAGGTATAATCAGTCTTTTGGTATAATTTGATACAGATTCTCTGCTCAGCTTTCAGTACCCTAAAAAATGCGACGACAGCACAGCACAGCACATATATTTTTCAAAGTTCTACTGTACAGAAATAGTGGTAGAAATGACCTTGTAACTTTCGGAGCAGCCGTGGGGGGGGGGGGGCTTCAGATTCAATATCTATCCAGCTTTTTCATTCTGTGTGCTTTGATCTTTAAGGTAGGGCACCAGTCCTGATACTTTTTGATCACACTTCTTACTTCGTATAACAGTAAAGCACACAATGACTTAAGATTCTTCTCACGGCATTTACATAACATTTCGCTTACTTAATATTTCACAAGGTACGTTTGTTTCAATCCCATTAGATATGTACACAATATGATCAAAAGTACCCAGAAACGTTTGGGTTTTCAGATTTTTTTCAAATTTCTCGAAGAAGACTGGACGAGATGCACTTGAACTTCGGCCATGTAATGAATAGGCTTGAACTCACATTATACCTTTAAGATTCGGTTACAAGGGCATTCAGAGGACAGACCAGAATGTGATGAAGAAGAAAATGATTTCGACTCACAACTTTTCACAGAAATCTGATATCGATTTTAAATTTTCGTCAATGGTTTTGTTTCTTATGTATATTGCTTACATGCATTTTCGTAAAAATAGTATGCATCATATTCGGGAATATGTAATGGTCTTGAAAAGCGTTTGGAAAAATTCCTAATACTGGGCAATAAAATTTGTGTATCCTGACATTATACAGCAAAAAGACAATTACATCATGAACAGTGGCGGCTCGTGCCTTGCAGCCGTTGGGGTTCTGTAACCTATCCTACACTGCCCATTGATGACTTTCAGCATTATTTAAATTTTGTCTTTTGTCGTATTAAAATTTTGTTTATGCATCTTATATTAGATTTTTTGGATCTTAAAAAAATGATCAGATGGACTTAACCCAAAGTCAAGTAAATGATAATTATAATAATAATAAATTTTACGCGCTGTGTTTTATTAATAACCCAGAGTTCATCCAGGCCATGCCTTAAGGAAGCTCTGTCAGCATGAGAAACATCAATCAATTTTAAGAGATACATCAATCAGACATTTGCAAGATATACTTCAATCAGATATTTTTAAGAGACACATCATTCAGACATTTTTTTTTATAGCTATCTTTATTATATGGTATAGAGAGAATTATAAAAGAAATTTATGTAACATAATTTAAACAGCATAATTTCAACCATTTGCTGGATAAAACGCAATATCGCAAACATCTTGACTAAGAATAAACAATTAATAAAAATCACTATTTTATGGCAAAGATGTATTTGTGCTCATTGCACAGTCACACACACATAAAAATAATTTTGTCACCACATGCCATGCAACACAGAAAATAATTCATCGCAACCTGTTACCACATATCATTTAATGCAGAAAGTAATTCATCACACCAAAATAATTCATCAATAATAAGAAAAAGGACAATTACTTTTACCCGTACAACAAAAAAAAACATATGACTCTTGGTCATTTCTCTTCCAACAAATAATCACTTCACGCAGAAGATTTCCTTGCATACGCATTCCTGTTTATTGACTGAATAATTGGGATCACAATTAAGTAACGCACCGCTTTTTACGTCACCACTTTGCTTTCTCAAAAATCATAATCGGAAAAAAATTTTAATTTACTTCAGGGAAATCCCCCTGAGTGATCCGGTTCGGTGGCCCTAATATTTATTAAATTGACTGCTGTACAAAAACATTATTGGCATTGCAATATGTCATGCTCGCCCTATTTGACTCCTGAACACCTTGACATAATCTTAATTTTTGGGCCACAGATCTTTTTTTAAATCCAGGTCGGGAATATCATTTAAAATTTCCTTCATACACAAAGTAATTTCTCGACGACACCGACACAGATACCTGCCATGGCGTTGCCTCTCCACACCGGCGGTGGTAAGCCCGAAGGCCACCGGTCGAAAATTACGTACCTCCTGGTCTTCTCACCTCATGACTTCGTCTCTGTCCGCATCCAATCTGCCCAGCAACCCAAAAAATCTCGTTCCGAAGCCCCCAAACTGAATGACCAATGGTCAAAAACCACAGCCGGGACTTCACCCTTCGAGAAAATTCTCCCAGTCTCCAACGAAAAATGCAAAACGGGTCAAAGACCCCCTCAAATTCGCAGAAAAACTCAGAATGGGGAAGGTCTACTTTCAGCTTTCCGTCCGGAGATAAAAAAAATGGCGAAGAGAAGGAATATATTTTTCTCAACACTACACTTTTCTGATTAATGCTGAGAATAAATTGAATATTAATGAATAAAAAGTAAGATTTTCGATCAAAGCAACTGTAACTAAACAATTGCTAATTTTTTAAACTAAAAATTAAAATTTAAAATAAATGTTTTCGATTTATTTTCTTGCATTCCTTGCTCTTGTTTACAAAGATTTACCCAGCTGCGCTGAACAATAAAAAATATCATGAAACTCTAAGATTTAAATAAATACACGTGTAGGGATGTCACTTTCGTATTTATTTATGAAAAATTTTAAAAGTGCAATATTTTTTAATTAATTTTTTATTTATCATTATTTATCTCATTTTTTTCATTTATATTCAAATTTCAGACTTGCGAAAAAATCTTCGGCAGCAGGAATTTGACACCCCGATTGCACCATGTTTAGAAGGGAAGAGGTGCTGTATTCCCGACAGTACCTTCATCCTTTCACAAACTGTGGAGCGAAACGAATGGGCTTGTTTGTGAGCGTGCGCAGTGGACGAAGTCGGTACTTTTTGGAAGTTTTGTCTCTACGAAGAGAGGCATACCGTTTATTGCCGCGGTCTCTTGAATATTGAAGGTCTAAAAGGAATGTGATTAGATTGTTGAAGGAGTTAGATATTGTGTGCAAAATTAATTAAGTTAATGATTAAATTAATTCACTGAAAATATTGGGGTTTCTACAGTTCCGCAGTGCCTATGCATTTATTTGTTTATTTATTTATTTACAACCCACGTCGACACACTCACCTATTGGGTATGAAGAGGTTAAACTGCCGATGCACAGTGTGTAATTTTCGTAATCTAGAGGGACAAAATCATTTAATCCAAATTCAGTGTGTTAAATAAACGATTAAGGGTTTTGTGTGAAATATAAAAGCACGATAAAGGTTTTAGACACATATTTTAAAATAATATAACTATAAATAATAACAATACAACATGATTGATGTTCAATGC
Organism: Araneus ventricosus; assembly: GCA_013235015.1. Lineage (NCBI taxonomy): Eukaryota > Metazoa > Arthropoda > Arachnida > Araneae > Araneidae > Araneus > Araneus ventricosus. The sequence goes on along the minus strand of BGPR01003128.1, from coordinate 48,008 downwards.
GCAATGAAATAAAGTAAACCATAAAAAATTTTATGTATTTAAATTTGTAATTACAAAGCAAGTAGAAAGACAGATATGAGAAGTATTATATAATATTATACATATAATATTAATTAGATGATTATTTGGAATCTAAATCAGATTCTTCGAGATCATTTTCAGATTCTTCTGCATCAGAAGATTCTGATAAGATTGCGTCCTTGATCAATTGGAGCTGGAGCTCTAATTTCCAAGAGCTCACGTACTTATTACTGATTTTTTCCACATTTGGAAAAATCAGTAATAAGTACGTGAATGAAGTTTTGGACGAGCATGCAAGTTTACTATAAATGGATCTGAAGTTAATAATAATCTGTTAATTAAATCTTTATTCGTATCAATCCTTGAGGTTTTCCTAGTGAATAGCTCTCAAAATTTCCTGTTGCGCTTATTTCTGGCCTCTCGTGCTTCTACCGAAAGTTGACCTACTGGAAGAATACATGAACATACATTTGAAGAAAACTTTCCTCAGAGCAATTTTCACTTGAAAATTTCTGCTTGTATCTACTTTGTTCCGCCCCATCGCAACCCCACTTCACAATTATGTCAAGAGTTCTCACGTTTCTTATAGATTAAAAGGGCATATTCTTGCACTTTGCTCAATCACATAATAGTGTGGTCAATTAGGGATTGCAATTTTATTTCTACGAAGGTTTCTGTTACATTGACGTCACTCGGACAGCACAACTGTTTTGCCGCTTTAATTTTATGACAAGATGGATACATGTTCTTATGTATTTTGTTTGTTTGCTGCCATATTACTTTATACTGATGTGTTGACAAATTTGAGTCGACCATCAAAGCTAGCACTTGGTCTTCAGAAAGACAACTTTACTTTTGGGGTTGAAAATCGCCTCCTCGTTTTTTTCTATTGTTGTTCCTCTTTTGGGAGAAAAATTGCAGAGTTCTTTTACAATTGCTGCTTAATCTCTTTTGCCTTCTCTGAGAAGCTGTACTTCAGCAGCCATCGATATCTCTTGCTGGCTTGATGTTTCCAGGATGTGTTGAATTCTCTGTCTTTTTGTTTTGGTACTGCAACTTTTGAAGTCTTTTTGTGGTCTAGCGGTTCTTCTACTCGATCCAGGATGTGAAATAGTTTCTATACTCACTGTGGCAATATCAGGAAATACATTGAACTAACTACAAAGAATTCATTTTTAGGAAGTCATCCCTTTTTCTGCCCGACTTCAACCATTTTTGTTCAAATTTCTGGCTTAAACTTCTGATTATAAATTTTAAACTTTTTAAATGTCTTCTTAAAGAGAGGGGGCACCAAATTATTGTAATATATAACTTAGCAAAGCACCCGTTCGTGATTCTTTTGCGTTAGCAAACCAAACGTCGAAAACATTTCGGCGCAAAATTTGAGTAGTCGTCTATAATGAAGGGAAATGTGTATGACTTCCGTAAATCTCCGCAAGAAAATTTTAATATACCCAATAATTTACAAGTAATTCTTTCAGGAAAACAAAATTACACACTGGTATAATGCGATATAATATACTAAAACTCAAGTTCAAACTGACTTATACGTTTTTCTCACTCGGAAAAAAATACGATCAATTCTTATGGTGCTCATGATTAAATACAAACATATATTAAAGTAAAATCTTACGTAAACTAACCTTGATACTTCTACAAAAATAATATCAACACACAACCACCATTAGGACACAGAAACACAGAGTATAAATCGATCAAACTCCAATGATTGAAACGAACGCTTAGAACACTTGACAGGCAGAATGCAGGTGGTCGGCCGTTCCGACTCTTTTGTCTAATGTTTGGTGCTGTTTCTTGAAATATAAACATTTGTTCCAGAAAATATGGTTTATTCCCTTTGCAAATAAACAAAAATTTCAACTGCGTAGAAAAGTGAGAAAATTGACTTTTGTCCCTCTAGATTACGAAAATAACACACTGTGCGACGGGGGAAAGTACACTCTCAGCCCTCAAGAGGCCGGAAATAAACAAGCAAAGTAATACAAAGTAGTGCACCCACAGACAGTACCAAACCACAAATCACAGAGTAAGTACAAAAATAGTCACAATATTCATAAATAAAAAAAAACAGAGAAAATTAGTCATTAACAAAAACCCGGTAAACAAGTTAAACATCATAAAATGTAGAAACAAAACTAAAACCACTTACATCCGTTACATCCCCCTTAACTTCTAAACGGTGACAGCTTAGGCCATAAAAATGGTGTCTAGATATAGTAAAAAGGCTATGCGCTACTCCATGAGACATGCTACAATGCCATCTACCGGCAAATTTTGGAATTAGCGGTCCTATCTCGTAAACGGTGAAAGATACGAGAAAAACGTCAATTAGAAAGTTGTAGAGTACTCTCGATTTAGTACGAAAAGATACCTTGCGCACAATAATGCTAAGGACAAAACGTGTAAAACGCGCATTTGTTTGGTCGCGATTTGCACCCACCTTACGCCAGAAAAGCGTTAGAAAGAAAGGAAAACACACACACAATTAGTTATCTGCAGATATTTTTATTTTCGACTTTATAAGGACTACGCCATCGGGTCTAAGTTTATTGTTTAAAAGATGATCTTTTCTTCTGTTGTCGGGAGTTGTTACGTCACAGGGTTGGAAAATAGCGACCAAACAAATGTGTGTTTTACACGTTTTGTTCTTAGCATTATTGCGCTCAAGATGTCTCTTAGTACTAAATCGAAGACGCTCTATAATGTTGTCATTGACTTTTTTCCCGTATCTTGTACCGTTTTCGAGATAGGAACGTTAACTCCGTTGTTTTCCGCCAGGTGGCGCTACAACTGATCTCACCGTGTAGTGCATGGTCACTTTACTATACCTAGACACAAACTTTATGGCCTAAGCTGTCACCGTTTAGAAGTTAAGGGGGAGTAACGGATATAAGTGGGAACCCTGTATATGAAACACATATATAAATATAAAACATTCGTTAAAATAAATACACACAAAAAAACGGCCCGTCCCTAATAGTAAGTGCATTATTATTTGTTCTCTGAGCAAAAAATGAAGTTGAGTAAATCTAGTACGTCCAACACGCAGGCGAATTAAAAGGGCATCTGATTTCCTGTCCGTTAGAGAAGGCCAAAGTTGCATAATAAGTTTGACAGAGTGAAGTTTGCTCTTTGTCTCTGAGTCCCACTGTGCATTGTTTAAATCAGGATGGGGAATTCAGAAGTTAATTAAAATTTCACAAATTAATTTTTTGCAAAATTAAATCTAACTGATCATTGTTAAAAAATTCTTAATACGAACTGCATGTATTTACTTATAAGCAAATCCTAGAAAACCCGCAATATTTAGTCGAGACATATTCTAAACATTTTTTTTCTCCAAAAAGTCAAAAACTTGGACTATCCAGATTAGACCGAGATCTTTCGTCACTTAAAATACAGTAAAGCACAGTTTATACGTTTCTCATTTATACGTCTCTCATATATACGTCGTTTATATTTATATGTTGTTTCATCACAGTCTCGGTTTATTTGTATTCACTGTAATGATAAAGTACTTCGTTTATACGACGCATAGCTTGGGTTATATGTCATCGTCCTCCCCCGTTCTAAAATGTGAAAATTTCCTCCTTCCTAGTATGAGAACTGTGATAAATATATCATGACTTCGAAATTAATCATAATTGATCAAATAATAGAAGACAAATAGTCTAGTGCTAATTTAAGCGATGATGAAGAAATTGTTCAACATTCTTTAAAGACGCAGTGGATTCCATTGAAAAACTTCGAACTTATTTCTTTTGTCAAAAGAATAGTGAAAAAAATTCAATGAACTCAATTCGATTTCTAATGATGTACTTGATACTCACAAACAATCAGGAAGCCAGACGACTATTAAAGATTTTCTTAATTAAACGCCTCCCTTATGCACATAAATCGTATAAGATGCGTATGATTAGCACTCGAGATATACCATAACATTTTTCTCACTTTTATGATTAATTTTAAAATTCAATTATTTATTTCTATACTATGTAGCATTATATACTAGTACTATCTTAAAAAACTTTAAAATTAATATTTTTAAATGAATTTGCAGTAATAGCATTTAATTTGTAATAATCAAAGTTGTTTATTAAAACTTCGATTATGGGTCTTTTCATTTATATGTCGTTTTACGCCAGTCTCTTGAAAGACGTATAAACGTTGCTTTACTGTATTAATGATTCAATTACGATTCTTTCTGAAAATTATAAATTCAGCATTAAATGAATAGGCAATTATTAAAAGCCAGGCAATATAGATTTTACGAAGTAATTTTATATGGTTCCAAATTAGAGTTAGTGGTTAAAAGCGGCCACAGTTGGATACCAGCAATCCATTAATTTCTCAAATAGCCTATTTAGTAACACATAAAATTAATCATCGGACGCCCTGATTGGCACCCCGCTAGGCAGATGATTGAACAAAGCTTTTAAAACATACCCCTGGGGGATCTGACACGTGCCGTGCGTCATCATCGACATACGTTTCTTTCTCCAAAACATTCTAGGCAGTGTTTTCGCCCTTGAAAGACAGCTGATGATTTCTCGGGAACATTAAAAAGCGATAAATAATAGGACAGAATCCTTTCTTTCTTTTTTCGTAAATTCCGTTCTACTTCGAGGGTGAAGATAATAACTGCTCTTTGTCTAATGGTTCAAGGAAGGGTAGAGTGATGGTGCCAATTATATTTACTTCCACTATGTGTTTTTTAATTAAAGGTTGCATCCTACGGGTGGTTTAGCTTAAGGTATTTGTCTTTTTCCAAGTTTATTCTGTTAAAAAAAATGAAATATTTTTTCTAGATCATGGGAAAATTATTTAACGCTGTATTGGAAACATCACTGCTGTGAACCTTCAATGGAAGCATGGAGTCAATTTGTCTCCTATTATAGGATTGGTTTATTTTATAAGTGCTGACATAATTTATAAACTCAGAAATCGAACGCAAACAATTTTTATTTATTAAAACACTTTTTACACAAATGTTGATTTTTTAATTTATGTTAATAAATGGTCTATCATTTGTAAGATATAATACATAGGGGACGCTCGCGAACCTATTGCAAAACATGACATTCTTGTTTGACTTCTTTATTGTTTCAACTAATTTGATTACACAAAATTATGTTGGCTACTATTGGGGTGCTATATCATTTCCTTTGATTCAATCTGACTCTTACGTGGAGTCAATTTGATGCAGTGAATTTTTAAAAAAACTGTCTGCTCCATTGAAGAAGGCAGACAGTATGTTGGAGCCGCCAGGCTACGAGTTCGGTGGTACGCGTGGTCATAAAGACCGTCCACAGACGGCGCCTCATCCTTAAACTAACTCAGGGCTTGTAAATAGGATAACTTGGGGGGTATCTCTTGCAACCTCTGATGAGATGAGAGGTAAAGTAAACAAGTCTTCACTTCCCCATTCCTGGGTTAAATAGAAATATTTACAAGAACAACGATAAATTTGTGTAGAATATAGTTAACCCTTTGAGGACAGCCGCGCGGAAAACGTGTGGTTCGATCTGGCCGACGTTTCTCAACGCGGGTGACGGCTCAGGGCTGGCGCACTTTTTCTAGTTTAGCCTAATTACACTAATACTGGTCTCACGTCGACGTGACAGTCAGTAGCTAAAATCCACAAGAGCCGGCACGTATTTGTGACAGTCGGGGGAGAATGTGCCAAGCAGCTGGCACGCCCGCGTTGACAGTCGTCCTCAAAGGGTTAAAGTAACTGTATTTTCGCGAATTTAACAAGAGACGATCTAGATTTGTGGAAGGGAAGGGCAGGCAAATAGAATGGGGCAAAAATTCGGAAACCAGACATTCCCGGCTGTTTCGAGGCATCTCATAATTTTACCATTGGCGCTAACAGCATGCACAAAATGCAATTTAATAGTATACAAAGAAATTGCGATTCTTAGCTGTCACTATTCACTTAGGACATTATTCTACATATGATGACATTTGTATGAGAAGGCGATTTCTTTTATTTTTATAAGAAAATTAAGATAATCTTCTTCTTTTAATTTTTCTATTTAATCAATCATTTAAATAAAATGGACAATCTGCGACATTTTATACAAAACCAAAATAACGTGGGATAGTTTTGAGTCGAAATCGTAGCTATCCCGGGTAGGTTACTTTGATATACTTCGATACAAATGAAACTGATAACTGAACTGATATACAGATATAACTGAAATCACTTCGAGTTTGTTCTGCAGAATTCACCGCTCATCAGGTTCGCTCCGATACAAAATTGGAATATCTTGAAAAAAAATTATCAAAATAAAATTAAAATAAAAACTAATTAATATTTCGAAAATGAAAAGTAATGAAGTTTAATTTTGAAAAATTATGCAAAATCAATGATTGTTGTTCATTAAAAATTTATCTTCATTCTTTCTAATGCTGTCAATTCATGATCACAAAATACAAGTCGAAAGCAACTCGTCTGTATATTTTTCGTATTCATCGTGGCAACGAGCAACGGAATCAGTTTTACGGTGTTCCGTTGATTCAACGAGAACATTCGTTTTCATTGTTTATCTTCTATTGACTGCTTATAGTTTTACGGAATAGAACAGTGTAAGATAACATACAATCAGATATTAATTGACCAACTCTTTGATGTTTATTACATGATAGTGACGTCAAGCAAAGTGCTACATCATGACTAATTTTTTTAAAAGTGATCTAATGTTTCCAATTCCTATTCGGACGTTAACTTGTTCTTTTCGATTTAGTATCATTTTCGCAGACTCCTTACAACTAAACTGATATCAAATGTTTCACTTTATATCTAGGTGTTCGGCTTTTTTTTATTTTAGAGGTTTCTAATTATTAAAATGCATCACTGTTCGAAACAGCACTTGTAAAATTTAGATTTGGAGTACGAATAAATGCGAAAACTAACATATTAATTTTTTAATGTTTTTCAAATAATTACAGTTAAAATTGTTTATTTATGTTAACATTTCAGTAACTTTACAACTTAATAAAAAAGTTGTGTGATTTAGCAAACCGGGCCGACTGATTTTGTTTCACTGTCCCTAATTTGTTCCGAATTGGAAAAAAGCATTCTTAACTGTCCCTTTTTTCACTTGCAAGTAAATATTTCATATCAAAAACTTAAGAAATATTGAATAGATATAACTACACATATAAGATGTTTTTGTTATACACATGAAATGAATAGTTAAAATAAAAATCTCATTTCTGTAATGCATAATGACAGTTTTTTTTATTTTAACAATTGACAATAATTAAAAAAATTTTTATTAACCCTCTGACTGCTGATCCCGTTATTTCCGCGGTTAAGAAGTATGTCTATTTTCTGCTGCATCCTGCGATTTTCACACTCTGATATGCTAACTGAGTACTATTACAGCGTCGAATAGCATTATACTGATAAAGCCTTGCACATAAATTACAATTCACTTGGTTCAACGGTATTTGTATATGTTTGCGAACGTTGCATCTAAATATCAATTAAAAAAATACGCAGTCGGAGGGTTAATTTTCATTGTGAATATGCTGGTGCTATCTTTAGAGTGAATGGTAAAGTCATACATTTTTAGGGTTGCCATATGTCCATATATACGGGATTGTTACCGTATTTCACCGCTCAGTCCCGTATTACTATTTGTCCCATTTTCTCGATATTGGCAATGCTGAGATTCTATTTAACCAATTTGAATATCTAAAAGATTATTTAGAGAAAAATAATAACAACCAAAACTGCGCAGCAACTGTGAAATTGAGTATGGAAGAGAAATGGTGAAGTTTTTTGCAGATACAAAGTATATTGATCAGAAGTCATATCTTATAAAGATATCTGAATACGTGTTTGCCATTCCAGCCCACTATGCAAATGTGGAGAGAATATTTTCCATAATGTCAACTCAATAGTCAAAAGAAAGAATCAGGTTGTCAATTGAAGCAATTTTGATTTGTTATTAAAACTTTTAAATGACTTGCGCCCAATTTTATAATTATGTGAAAGAAGAAAATCACAAAATTAAGAAAGCAAAATCAACTTTAAATTATGATTGGGCTAAAATGGATTACCCTCGCATCTTTTTTATTATTCTAAGTGTTCATTTTATTAAATTGCTTTAATCTTTATTTATTTTTTTCATAGTAAAATAAACCATTACCTACCCACTTTTTACATGTTTTATTTATTTAGCACCTGAACGTCCTCGGCAATTATGGCAACCCTACACATTTTGGATTAGCTCGGACAGTTCCAGTTTTCAACTCTTTTTTTCTAGTTTGACATTTCCTCCAATAATTACAGAGTCCCGGCTTGAGGTTCAAAAATTCTGATCACTGTATATTAAATCAAATGTTGCGAAATCCGACATTGAATTTTTCTCAGAACAACGCATATAAACCTCGATTTGTTTCATCTTACACTGCAACATGACCAAAAAGCCAAAGTCATCTTCCCTAAAGTGAAAAAGGAAGGAATTTTAAGAAATGTATCAAATTAAACCGACTTTTTGTTGTTCCGTAGCCTTGATTTGAAACCAGATGCTCTCCGTCTCTTGCCAAGGTCGTGCAGCAGGTGCTTGAGCGTATTTACACAACAACACTTCTTTCTTCCTCGATTTGTTGACTCAAGCTGCGAAGCACGCAAACAAAATCTAATCGAATACCGTTCTCAAGGCTGCGAGTCAACTTTGCTCAAGTGATTATTAAGTTATTGATGCGTAGGTGTTGGATGAATTCTAAACAGTTCTCAAAGTATCCACTGGATCAACGCTCCATGCTGTCTTTATTGAGAGTTCGTTGCAGTTTGGTTTAATTTCAAGACCGAAGGTTTAGGAATATCGGAAAACAATAACTGTTCACAAGTGTTTTCAATAGCCAATGGATTTAGAAAGTTTATTCGATACATCATACCTCTGACGATAATGTTAGCTTTTGAAACTGAATATTAAAATCATTTTTAAGGTGACCAGACGTTTCTGATTAACCCTCCGACTGCCGAATTTTTTAAATCACTAATTAGATGCAAAGTTTGAAAACGTGCTTAAATACGGATGAACCAAGCGAATATTATTTACATGCAAGGCTTTATTAGTGTAACATGATTCAACGAATTAAAAGTATTAATTAAACCCATTAGCTTGCGAAAATCGCAGGATACAGCAGAAAACTGACTTACCTCCAACCCGCGGAAATCGTGGGATAAGCAGTCAGACGGTTAATCGGGATAGTACCGAATTTCAACTATTTGTTCTGGATTGAAAAAGCTGTCCTGGTTATTAAATGTTCCGGATAGTTTCGAATTTTACTCACAAGAAAATAGCTGGTATTAAAAATATATTAACTGGATTTAATTTTAAACTTCTCGTATAACTGGTTTCGTATGAGAAAATTTGTGAAAATTCGCATAACAAACTGCTTTTGTTATACGTCCTGGATTACCCGTGACAGTCCAGATTTTTATTTTTTGCTCCAAATTTAAAAGTGGCCCGGATTTGAATTAAATAATCCGGCAATAAATTGTTCGTATTAAAAAAAATATTAACTAGATATAATTTCCTCCAAAGTTAACTACTCAAGAATTCTCCTTCCCACCTTTACTGTCAAAATAATATGGTTACCTCATCGAACCAATACGAATGATTAAGTTTTTAAGTGGTAAAATAGTAGAAGCAATAGTAAAATATATTATTTATGCTCTTTCCATCTTTAAAAATTCAAATTTCAAAATTTTAATCATTAACTATTTTACTGCCTCTGAATCTTTAATTTAGTTTATTAATTTATTTGCATAGTTTTTGAATTTTACCAATACTAGACACACTTCCCCAAAGTCAGCACCCCGGATAGAAGTTCAGAAGATTTGGTTACTTTAATCAATCTGCGTTTTCTCTCGAAAAACTGAGTGGATGGTATATTTATTTCGATATTAACCCTTTGCCCCCGAAAGATAATAAGAAGCATAATTATACAAGGAAATAATAATAAATCCTTATAATTATATAAGGATTTATTAAGCGCTTTAGTGAGGTGAAAGATATTGCTATGAATTTGTTTCAATTCCTAAAAATTAATTTGTGTGTTTTTGCTATTATATGGTTTTTATAATAAGCGCTATCCAACAAAATTGTGTAAAAGATGCATCATTCAGACATAAGAATGCAAAGGGTAAAATTTTAAATATCTAATTTCTCAGTTATATCTACTAAACATGTATTGAGTTTCTAGTAAAAATATAAACTAGGAATAGTTTGCGACTATTTTTAAGCAAAAGCTCATATTTTCCAACATGATTTGAATTGACCCATGGAATATCAGTTAGTATGTATGCAAATTATTTAACAGGGTGTCCACTGACCAGTCCTCCAGTAAGCACGAGATGAATCACATTATTGTAGTGAAATGAGAGATTAGACAACAAATTATGCAGATTTTGGACTGAAGCAAATGCCATGGTGTTCGAGAAGCAGAAGCACTCGGTAAAAGGATCGAAAGTGCGAAAATGGATTGCACCGAATATATGCCACTCGTGAAATTTGTCACTGTATATCAAAAACAAAGTGACCATATTTTCTCAACTGCAGTCTGGTACGTTCTAATATCTGAATGCCCAATCCGTTATGTTCGTTGGATGGGAGGTAAAAATCAAGTAAAGAAAGAAAATTTTGAAAACTTTAAAAAATATAGAAAATTTTAATATTTTTTTGTAATGACAGCAAGATGGGATAAAGAAACATAAAAATGTATTTTTCTATTTCTTATATTATTTTACTGTCAAGCTGATTCATAAACAATGGTCACAATAAGATGGCAATATCCTGTGTGCAGGACAGTTTTTGGAAAGGGAATTCTCCAGAGGCTGAACTCTGAAATGGAAGCATGCATTTATTTGACTTCCGTTTTATGATCAGTCCATTTTGAAAATGTTCACGTGTTTTATGAACACAGGACTTTGATACGAACAATTTGTATTTAGACAAATATTCTATTCATATAAATACTGTATAAATCATTATTTTTTTAAAAAAAATATCCATAAAAAGAATTTTATTTCCAAACTAAAATATGAAAGGAACGCTCACGTACATAGAAATTGACAAATGTGACATTCCTATTCAACTGTTCTTAATCTTTCAATCCATTTGTCAAAAAAAGTTCTGCTGACGATCCTTAGGATGTTGAAACATATTCTTTGGTTCAATTAGACTCAGACATGAACTCATATGGTTCGAAAACTTCCTGTTGAACTGGAGATAACAGATCTTTCACGGACAGACTCTGGTCATCAAATATATGTATAGTCTGCATCGCTGGGGATGGGTTTTCGTCCTCTTTGCAGTGGTGAAATGACAGTGGAAGATGTGAAGCGAAGTCAATTTGGTTCCAAAGTTAAGGAAAAAATAAATCTGCTTAATCTTTTTACTTTCTCGTATACGAGGTATACAAAGAGAAAGTATTGTAATCGTCAAAAAATTCGAACTGGAATCTCCACATTTTAGAACTCCCTTAGTCCGAAAAACACAGTTTTGCAATTATGTCTGTCTATGTGTCTGTCTGCCTGCTAACACGATAACTCAAAAACTATTAGAGCTTCGAGGATGAAATTTGGTATGTGATCTTCACACATAATTTGTAGGATTCTTTCAATTTTGGGACAAAATCTGTCTAAGGGAAGTCTGTCTGTCCGTGTTCATGTGAACACTATAACTCAAAACCTTGAATAGCTAGATAGGTAAAATTTTGCACACAGTTTTATCGTCAGGAATGTAGGTCCGCATCAAATTTTGGGCTAAATCCGTCAAAGAGTTGACTGTCTGTCGGTCTGTATAATCGCATACTTCTAAACATTATAACTGGTAAACCCTATGCCTTTGATAAATAAAAATTGGTATGAGGTCTGCTATTATTAATTGTAGATCCGTTCCCAATTTTCGTTTCAATCGGTCCAAAAAAAGGTGTTCAAATCGCCTGTTTGTCTCTTCTCAGCACACAATGACACGAGGTGCGTAATTGCGCAATTCACTTGCGCTAATCCTTTCCACTTCTACCCACTCCTCCAAGCTTCTTATTTCCAAGCTTTTTTCCTCCACTGCGTTAGGGACGTTTGTTCGTTTTACTGCCTTTTAGCTTATTTTTTCTCCACATGTGTTAGGAGTATACGAGAAAGTTTAGGGGAGACCACTCTCGCTGTGATTTTTACCATAAGCTATTTTCTGGTAAATTGAAAACGAAAAAATCAGGAATAAATCCTTGATTGTTTGTCAGTCCGATTCATTTAGATGACCTCATATGCATTAATCAACATTTTGTATTGTAAATGCATTAATCGATTAACATTGACAAGCTTATGATAATTATTAGCATATATTGCATCTATTGCCATAATAATATGCATTAACAGATTGATATTTGGTAGTTTATGATAATTGTTAGCATCTAGTGCACATTGATACCACTTACAATTAGAAATTAATATGCATCACATCTGTAACCGAACTATGTTTATACTCGAGTATCCATTAGTTTGCATAATTCGTTTTCCCATATTGTGAAATTTAAACTACACTTTGTCCCAAAAGTTTATAGAATCTAGTAAAATATATGTTTTAGCTAAACGGAAAGGCATACAAACACCAATTACAAATATGTTTATTCAAACCATATGCGACTTGCATTCAGCGAAATATTTAGAAAAAATAACAATTTTTATTTCAATTATATAGCAAAATGGAAATATTAGGTGTCCCAAAAGTCTATAGAATATATGACATTTCAACAAAAGGTGCTCAATACAATGTTCTTAATAGTTTAAAGTCTTTCCATTTCTCAGTATGACATTGTATACACGTTTTACAATCGTCATAATTAAGGTTTGTAATATTTCTGGTTCCAAGTTGTACCATACACTTTCAATGGCTGTATTCAAGGCATTCATTGAATAAAATTGCCTTCCATTCTCATATACCTTCCGAGACATAATGCTCCACACATTTTCAATTGGGTTTAGATCAGGGCTCATCGGTGGCCACTCAAGAACAGTAACATTTTTCGAGTTTAAATAATTTTTCGTAACATTGGAGTAATGGATGGGAGCATCATCTTGCTGATATTACCAATTTCGTCCCCCTATGTTTTCTACAAATGGTATAAGATGATTTTCTAGTGTTTCTATGTACTTAGGAGAATTCTGTCGGCCATCTAAAAAGGCCAAACCCACTTGACCACTGAAACTGAAAGCCGCCCACACCATCACAGATCCACCACCACTTTGCCTACTGAAAAAGCTCCTGGGCTCTTTTCGTAAATCATGCCAATATTTTATATTCCCGTCAGGTCCATCGAGGTTCCATTTTTTTCATCACTGAAAAGGACAGCCATCCATTTATCACCATACGACATATGATTAGGAGCCCATTGTAATCTCTTACTAATGTGAAACTTTTAGAGTGGTAATCGGCGAGATATTTTTGCGCGGATCATATAACCAGATTCTATAATTCATCTATGAACAGTGTTCTTGTAGATTTGCAACCGGGAAGCCCCAGTAATTTCTCGGACCGACATTTTCTGGCTTGAAAGCCATTCTTTGTATCCGTCTATCACTGCGAATATCCGTCACACGTGGTCTTCCCGAACGAGGTTTTGGCTCATATGGCGTCTTACGAGTTAATACACGATAAATCATGCTTTTAGAACGATTTAAAAGTTTCATTATTTTCTTAACAGTCTTACAGAGCAATTTCAAATGCAAAATTTTACTCACTTCTTCATTAGAGAGCTTCTACGCTTTAGGCATCTTGAAACACAGAACAAACGAACGCTTTCCTTTTCTTACAACGTATTTATTAGGCAAATCGACGTCATGATTACCGATACCATATTTGCATAAAATTGCATTTGTCTATAAACTTTTGGGACAGGTTATTTCAGTTTATTCTACGATTTAAAAATTGGCATCAAATATACGGAGTAGAACTGCTGTTTTTTCAATTTAATAGACATAACATAGCTATACAGTAAGTTACATCGAAATATATCATATACAAGAAAGAATATAGGCAAAATACAAGATTCTATAAACTTTTGGGACAGAGTGTACTGATTTTTGGCGTTCTTATAATTACAAGATTTTTTTACAGTTCTCTGTAATGAAACACTTTAAATTTTAACCATTCAGCATATTGAGGGTCTCTACAAGTCTTTAAAGAAGCATATTTATTCATTTAGAGATAGCAAATTCATAATGCCATCTTTTGACACTTTTTCTTTACTTTTTATTTTCAATGGATATATGACTTTACGAACGTAGCAAATATGGTTTTCATTCTTAATTGGTTGAGAGTGGAAACAGTCCGTTACTGTTATAAAATAAAAAATCAGATGAAATCAGTAAAATATACAAGGGTTGTTCGGAAAGTAAGTTCCATTACTGTATTAAAAAAACGTAAAGTGGTATGGACAAAGATGCACAGATGCATATTTATTAACGATTTACCAACATTATTCTACTTTTCGACGTAGTCACCCAGCACATTAAGACACTTATTGTATCGAGGAACAAGGTTTTGCATCCAGCATCATAGAAGGTGCCCACCTGTGAGATTAGCCAGAATGTTAAGGCATCTTTCACCTTTTCAACGTCGTTAAAACGCTGGCCACTCAAGAATCATTTCAAATGCAAAAAACGTGAAAGTCACTTGGCGCCATGTCAGGGCTATACGGCGGATGATTCATTGGTTCCCATCGAAGGACTCGATGAGTTGTTGAGTCACACGAGCGGAATGTGGTTTGGTATTGTAGTGCAATAAAATGACACCATCACTATTCCCTCACTGCTAACTGTATCGTCATACATCTCACAGATTTCTCCATAGATTTCGAATGGTAGCATATTCCTTAATTTCGAAAAACGAATATCAAACCGAATTTAACAGTCGGCGGGACTTTCTACAGTCTTAAACATCTTTAGCGCAAGATTTAGTCGTGTCAGCGTTTCACCATACGAATTTTTTTTGTTATGACACCTTCTTTAGTCCTTGAAGACGTGGCACCACATAAGCAGATTAGCGCCACCTATCGAGTGCAGGAATTTTTATATCCCGTAATTTAGTTTCCAAATAATCCTCGCATTCTCCTAACTGATTCAACAAATAAAAATCAATTAATATTTTATTTCTCTTACAT
This sequence comes from Araneus ventricosus, assembly GCA_013235015.1. Classification (NCBI taxonomy): domain Eukaryota; kingdom Metazoa; phylum Arthropoda; class Arachnida; order Araneae; family Araneidae; genus Araneus; species Araneus ventricosus. The sequence continues at coordinate 32,783 of BGPR01003128.1, read as the reverse complement.
TTTCAACGCAGAGATTTGGGAAACAGGTGCTTATTGATTTAATGGTGGTTGTATTCAAGAGGTCAGCTATATATTAGGTTGGTGCAAAAATAGTTATGTTCTTTTCCCCTAGAAAATAAATAAATAATTGCGAAACTAACTAATAACTAATTGCGATTGAATGAGCTTTAATCAATGATATTCATTCCATTTTGTTCGATAACACTCTGTCATCTCTTTTACAATTCCATTATCCCACACTCATGAAACTTCTTGTTGTTAACAACACAAAACAGAACCAAGTGCGCTCTCACTGCATCATTATCATTGTAGCATTTACCATCCAAAGAGTTTTGTGAAAATATAAATAATAATTTGATAGGGGATATAATAATAAGTCTGGACTTCATGATAGCAACATCACTTCTCAATTAAACTCCGCTATTTTTTTTTTGAGTGACTAAAGATGTATAATCTTCCGATGTCTGGAGAAACATGTATCTTAAAGGACTGCCTTTTTAGCAGTCTTTGACAATACAAATTTGAACTAACATGGTTTAATGGCTTGGAAGCAAATAGATTTTTCCAGTACCTTTGTAATTCCACCAAATTAATGGCCTAATTTTCCTTTGAAGAATTTCAGCTTCCGATCTGGTTTGTGCTGATTCATCACATTTTATGGCATAGTCTATTCAAATGATGTTGAGAAAAACGATCCATTTATCATTTATTTTAAAATGGCAGTTTTCTCAGACGCTTGGGGTTTAAACCGAGATGCTTTGTGATATGCTGTGTTCATTGAATTTCTTTCAATTGTGGAACTCAAATATTAAGCTTTTAAAATCCCCAAATTTTGCAAATGATATTAAAGCTTAAAAAAAGGTAAACTTTCTCAAAATCTCATACTGCTAAATGGCAATCCGAATCGTTTATGGCTACCACTCTCTCTTAACAACTGATTGTTAATGGCTTAAAAGATGATCTTTCTCTATTCTCAGATACTGAATGACATCCATCGTTTATGGCACCCTGTCTTCAACAACTGACTATTAATGACTTAAAGATGATCTCTTTTCCAGGTACTGAAAACGGCAATCCAGATGTTTATGCTGTCATTCTGTCATCAACAATTTGCAGTAGCGGCGATTGGAGGAAAAAAAGTGAGCGAAAACGTATAGACACACAAAATACCAGGTATAGGGGTAGATACAAAATTTAATTACAAAATTGGCTAGATTTTCAGCACTACGTTATGTATATATAAATTCCTAGTTTTGGACAGCTAAAATGAAATAAAATTAGTTTTTCCGCAAAAGGGTAAGAGATTGGGGGGGACTGAATGCCCCAATTATACACTGACAACGGTTAGTTGATTGTAGACATTTTTCCACTTTTAGGGAAAATCAGTTGAAAGAAATTTGGCAACTCAGTTCTGACTATGTAGGTATATTTCATCAGCATAACTCAGTAACTTTTGTGATCATCAACAAGATCTCTTCTCTTTGTGAAAATAAAGTAAAAGATGAAGAAAATCGCCCTCTCTTAATCTTAAAATCAACACCATATACAAATTTAAATAATTATATTCAACTGTCAAAAAATAAGGTTAAAAGGAATTCAATAGACTATCATCCAACGTCCAATACCTTTTTTTTATGCCTCTAGTTTTTCGGGTCACGAGATGCATCTTTTTGAATCGAAGTCAATCTCCATAGAAAAAAGATCACATTTTGAATCTAGCCTGCGGTGGCACTTGATTAAAGTCACGGTTCTTTTCTACATTTCCTCTATTTTTTCTAGATTTGAAAGGGTAACTTAGTTATTCTTTTCATTAAAGATGTTTTGTCTACATACCTGTCAGGTTGCAGCGGCATTTTGCGCGCTCGGATACATATACTGCATCTTAGATTTTATTTGTTCCTGGGTTTTTGTACTCTTTCTGCTTTTAGTTAGCTTGTGTATTTTTATTCTTGAAGATTGTAAAAATCCATTCGAAATTTGCTAAATATATGTTTGTTAAACCGCAATCATTTTAGACCAATCTAATACTCTTTCCAATCGTCGGATAGAATGTTACAATCAACATTGTCATATTCATCAATTTGAATTTCATTTTCCAGAAAAGTCTTACGTTATATATTTAACAAAAAAAAATTTACTAAATCTTAAACGTTTCTCCAGCAGTGACATACACATATCAAAATCTAAAGTGGACCAGTTTCTGAACTCAATCTGTCTAGATAGAACTAGAGGCATTATGCATTACGCTCCTATGAAGGGACGGGAGAATGTGAAATATGCCAAAATAAATAAAAAATATCTGTAAGCATATTTTATAGCTTATGCCTAACAAAAAGCTCTGACTGCTACATAGATGTGTATATCCCAGTGCCTTGATATCAGGTAAGTGGCAAAGTAAGATGTTGCACCTACTTTTGATTTATTTTAGAAATAGTCTAGAGAACGATTACGATAAGAAGATGAAACGAGTACGGTTACGATTGAACGTGTTACATTGTAGCTAGTTACGAAGTGTAATGGTTGTCTAAATAAATGTCTGTTTTGTCTTAGAAGAGTCTTATAAGATATCAATCAGTAACAAGAAATCAGGAGGTACAGTTAATTAGAAATCGCAATTAGAATCTCATCTGACAGTTAAGTAAGGCAGGAAGGAATTTAAATCTCAAAGTACGTTACGAACTTTTTTGTCGTTATTTATACCAAATAAAGTGCAAAGTAAGATTGCGAAAATATCTAGCCCTTCTAGATTAAAGGAGGTACGATTTGAAGATATGGCTGAAAGGCTTGGAGAAACAGTCGTGGCAGCCATAAATTGGAAAGGATTTGAAAAAGATTATTTTGGCAGTATAAGAGTAGGTAAGAAAGCGCCAAGGAATGGATAAGGCCACGATCATCAATGAAAAGAAGGAAAAAAAAGAAGAAATTACTGAACAGGAACGTCCAGAACTAAAATCCAAATTTCTGAACCAGAGCGGAAGGAGGAATACGAAGAACAGAAGAGAAAGAATGAAATGGGAGATTTGAGCTGCAAAAAAATAACCTTAGACAATTAGGTCTTTGAATTCAAATTCCGTCCCAATCAAAGTATAAACAATTACATAAATTAAACCAAAAGTTAGAAATTCATCATTTGATGCAAAAATTTAATTCGATGAAAACGATATATATTTATATTTTGATTATATTTTGAACGTCTGGCAAACAACCTGAAATAATGAAAACACTTGGAGTAACTCATTTGTAAGCATGCCATATGACGTTGCGCAGTTAATCATCAGAATTCAGATGAATTTTCCAAACGATTATAGCGAAGATTAAAAAAAAGATATTGTTGAAACAGGTATAAATTAATGCAGAAAATTTCATAAAAGTTTTATGCATAATAAGAATTTAGGAAATTACCTGGAAGAGCTTTGCCTATGAATTAAGAAGTTTTTTTTTAATAGATGGTCAATGGGAGTTAAACAGATAGTTTTGAAAGTTGAGCATAACGGATCAGATTAAACGTAAAGTGTCTCAAAAAAAATAAAAGATCATTTATAGATAAATGGTCTAAGTAGATTATAGATGATTTAGTTAGAAGAAACTAGGACAGTTATGGTTGCCAGAGTCCAACTTTCAGAGGGTAAACAACCTCGCAAAGAATGGCATTGCGACAAACTGAGAACTCTTTTAAGGATGATTCAGCTTTACAGCCAACGAAAAGAAAAGGCTGTTTGGTATTACACATAGAGAGGGGTGAGCCAAAATGCTTTACCACTGTTCTGTTTCGGGCATTGCAGAACTGTTTCGCTGCGCAAAATCAGTTTAATATGCAGAGAAGGTAATAGAAACAGGCCATAAAATTATAAAATGTATTCATAAGGAGAGCGATCACATTCAATTGAAAGCTTATCTGTGTTAGACTAGTTGGCGGGGAGGTAAAACCCAGAGTATTTTGAAAGTAAAATTAATAATTGTGATAACGTGCAAGCTTTAATTGATACAGAGTTCGTGTTCTTAAAGTTCAGTTGCTCCAAGAAACTTAAATTATGAAAATTTGAACCTGCCAATAAAATATACGGTTTTGGAAATCAAAAAAGATGCCTGCATTAACGTCTATTAGGAGAATTAAAGCCATTGTGGAATATAAGGCCGAAAACATATAAGCATATACGTTGTTTTCCTGATGCGGCGTCAGTTGATCTCTTATCATCGGACGGACATGGCCGATCTTTATCATGTGCTTATGCAAAAATAGGAAAAGAGTTCATTTGGATACGGAAGATGAACTATTTAGAAACTTTCCGGTGTGAAAAGTAAATCCAGTCTATCTTAGCGTCTTTGAAACAGTTCAGTCAGAGAGTTGTGAGGAAATTTGCAGATTAAAGACACTTATGAAAGATGATGAGCAATTTAGCGGATGATCTTAAAATGAAAAAGAACTGAACTACGACTACAGGAGATATCAAGGAAACTTTAAGGAAGAGCGACAATGTTGCTTCTTCAAATCCGAAAAGAATAAGAATAATTTAACGAAAAGCATAAAACAGACCTTTAGTGAAAACAGATTCATATTACATTAAAAACAAGATCAGGTAAAATCATCAACCGTAGAGAGGGAAAGGACATTGTAGTTAGAAGAAAACTAACGACAGGTGAATCAACAAAGACGCGCAACCACGATACCGAAGGACCCATGGTTGTCTGAAGTACGCCCTAACGTGACACATATGAGATCTCACAACTCAGAACCTAGAAGTAAGCCGCGTCCTTAAGCTACAATAGTTCATATCAGTCAGTTTAAAGTACAGGAGATCAAGATTGAAGATGATGATATTGACTCTAATTTTAGATTCTCATAGTGAACCTGGATGCAGAAGAAGAGCCAAGAGCAGACTGTATAAACCACTGCGTTGGGAATTTATACCGGACGAAAAAAGAACTTTTAAATGTTATACTTCATTTATTTTATCTTTTATGAATGTATATTTGTTTTGTTTTGTATTGATATTGTGAATATTAAACAAATGCTGGTTCAGTGAGGTCAATTGAAAGTCGGGATGTTCGAATGTAAGCGTATTTAATATTATTCCTGACAAAGCATGACTGCAGCATGTATTGTATATCAGTGTATGATATCAGGTAAGTGGCAATAGTAAGATGTTGCACTACTTTGAATTTGATTTTTAGAATTAGTCTAGAGAGACGATTACGATAGAAGATGAAACATAGGTACAGTTGACGAAGTTACATTGTATGCAGTTACGAAGTTTAATGGTTAGTGCTAAATAAATGTACATTTGTTTGTCTTAGAAAGTCTTATTATGTCAATCGAGAAGCCAACATATCAGAGAATGTAAAATAGGTAACTATAAAATTTTCAAAGCAAAACAGAGGCAGAAACTTAAAGAAGCATAGATAAAATATTTTTCAACTATTTTTAATATTCTTCAAACAGTTCATCACATCTTGGTGATCTTATTCCATTCAGTAAAACTTAGAAAGAAGAGCCGTTAGAAAATTAATTTTTAAAAATTAAATCTAAGTAAATTTCTTTTTAATATGACTTTATTTTTAGCTAGAGGTTTCCAGGGCATCAATTGAATACGGAGAGTTTTCAATTTAGAACAATTTTTCTAGCGTAGAAATGTCTCGAATTATCGAGACTGTCTAGTTACCGGAAAGTCTGATCACTTTATGTATACGTAACAAAACCACAGAAGAGAAATCACTTTTAATTTACTTTTTATTAAAATTTCTATTTAAACAACTAAATCTATTTTTTTTAATGTCAAATTATTTATTAAATGAACTCTGGAAATCGGATATTTTAATGAATTGGGATAAATCTGCCGGACTAATTAATAAATTGTGGGAATGTCCCGTTCCAGAAGTTTCATACCTTATCTAAAGACTTCACATTTACAGAAATTCGAGAATCCTTTAATTCCACAATCGATTAGTAGGAATTTGTAGTACTATAGGACTCCAAAGTAATATGTGAAGAAGCCCACCATCTAAGATCGATAGCTATTTCAGAAAGCCCCAATTTAGAAATTTAATCAATTGAGGGTCGGAAAAATGCTCTCTTTCAGACTAAACGTTTAATTTTCTTATTAGTGTTAAGAGAGAGTTTCGGGCTGATGACCTCCTATTTTTTAGTTTCCTCTGGAAAGAAGGCTTTCCAAGCAATATCTTAATTATTAACATGAAAGGAATTTTAATACAAACAGACAGTACCAAACCATTTACATATTAGACGGCAAGGTGAAAATAGTTTCAACTCAAACAGCAATTTATAACCCTCTTCCTCACTTAATTCTTCATTCTTTCACTGAGACGCGGACTTTCTATACTCGCGTTCGCGGGGAAATGAATAAATGTTAGACAGTTATTTTGGTTGAATTCGTGAAGAAGGAGAAGTAAAGGAAGATCTTTGGAAATTTTTGCATTTCGAATTGTTTTTTTTTTGGTTTTGTAGAGATCCTTTGTGTTTGCCTTTTAATTTGTGTTTAATTGGAAATTGATTTTGTTTAGAAAACAGCAAAAGGCATTTAGAATTTAATCTAGTAAATATTATTTTTTGAATTGAGGCTTTGTTTCCATTTTTGAACAAAGGGTCGTCAATTCTGTCCATTAATGCATAATTGCGTCTCTTTTATCTGGCAAACAATATAAGGATAGCAAAATAAAATATTACTAGGAGCTCTGTCTGTGCTCACTTATTGTCATAATCAGGATTGTAAAAAAGTCCTTCCAGGTTTCCTATATAAACCCTACTCGCTTCGCTCGCTACAATGAGAACACTGTGCATTCTAGAAGAAAACATATATAGTTGAGATATATTATTGCCAATCTCGCCATAATCGCACCGACCGTTGAAAGACTTGCGAAAAGAAGAAAAGATTCAGGATGAAAAATAGTTTATTCGTGTTTTTTATTGTGTATTTGTAGTTAAAATAAGTTCAGAGTTTTTTTGTTAGCCTCACAGGATATATATATATATATATATATATATATATATATATATGAATTGTATTTTCTCAGTCTAGCTTAAAAGCGTAAGTTTAATTCCTTCCTAATAATATTTTTTCGCTTTCCGTACAGCTCATTTGAATAACTGTTGTGTCAGCGGAAAGATATCGGAAGATAACGATCACGCGGTCTCTTCGTGCTAATCACGTGATGCGTGGGTGTTCCTCCGTTAAAAAACCCAGTGTAATGTTTTAATCGAGGAGATGGCTTTTTGAAATCAAGAAGAACGGTCATGCGGTAGGATTGGTGAGCATATGCAGCTAAGGGGTTTTTCCCTGTTAGCACGGCGGTGATGGGCGATGGCTATAACTAACTAACCTTTTAACGAGGTGTAAGTTGATATCTTAAGTAAGTAACAAACCCTAAATCCCTCTTGTCTAAAATGTAAATAATACTTGTGTAAATACTTTTCTCATTTCATATTATGTTTTAATAAATAAATACTTTAGTTTTTAACTCCTGTTTCTCCTCCTTTATCTTTGATGCATTTACCCCAAAAGTGTTTCTTAGATGAAGCATTTTTACCTGTAGGCGGGTTTGGGATTCAAGATTTGGATTTCCCCTGCAACCCGTATTTCTACATAATTTATGGCGGCTCAGGCCGTAATTGAGTTTTTCTACATAATTTGTGTTGGCTTCGGCCGAGATTAATAGTTTTTCTACATATATATGTAATATTTTAATTTCTTAACTTGCTGTAATTATTTTAAACGATACCTCATTTTTAATTACTTCCACTTTCATCGTAATAAGCGTACTTTCACTTCCACTTCGAGTCACGGGTCTTTCGGGAAAATTCCCGTTCTTCCACTATATAACCTTTCTGCGCATTGTTAACTGCCTTTTTTTTGCTCTGACTTGAACTGCCAAGCGACACACGGCCGGTGTTGTTCGTCAGTATGATCATGGTTGGGACTTGTAAAATTGATCCATGATAAAATCATTTAAACATCTTTGTGATACTTCAATAAAGAAGAGATTCCGTTAATCGTCTGTGAAAAATTCTTGCAATGCCTCTACAAACACCCAAAATTTGAAAAAGTTCTCATATATAAAAGACAGAAAATCATTCGTACAACTTACTTACTTAGCTCTAAATCCTTTCTTTTGTTGACAAAAATCAATTAATCTTCAAAATTGCGAAGTAATAAAAAAGGCACGCTCACGCTTCAGTTACAAAATTATCATTAGAAACTATGTATTGTCCTTTTTTTATGAAATTTATACTTTAATTTTATTATTCATACAAGTTAAATTCATTATAAAATATTTGAAATCCCAGTATACTATGTAATGAAACAAACGTGATAATTTATGCGTAAGAATATTTAAAATCATTGATTTTTCCACTTAACTAATTGTATTTTATAATTACAACTATTGTATCATTGTTAATAAATAATTTAATTGCAGTTTATTTTATTATAGTTCCTTTAAGCAAAGCAAAAATAAATTTATTCAATTAAAAATGCACATTTTAAGCACATTCTTCAAAAATGTATATTTCTTTATTCGAACTGCTAACCTGCGGCTTCGTTAACATTATTTTTGTAAATAAAGTTTTATAAATGTCTCTTCTCTGAAAAAAAGAAGTTACCGACCCCTGTTTTAGAATGAAGTCTCATTTTGAAAATAATCTATTTATTAGTTAGTTATAGTCTAGTTATTTTGGGACAGATATTTTAATTTTCATTTATGGTTAGTTGCGGATGAAAATTGAGCAGACATTCCATACTCCGAAATTCCATGCTACATCTATATGAGTGTGTCTGACCAACGAAGACAGATTTGCAACCAATAGATACCTGGAAAACATACAAATTCCTGAGTTCAGAATCTTTGATGGAATGGGGTTCCGAAACCATATCCTCCGATTCTAAACTCGACACCCTACCATGAAATGTCCGGTAACCCAAATTATTTACTGGGATTTTTAGATAAAGAATTTAATCATTCGTTGGGAAACGGATTGAATGTCTATCAGACATCGATCTTTAAAAGCATAAAAGACTTAATGAACAAAATGGCACTTCTTATGTTTATGACAAATCTTATACATAAAACTTTGGACAAATTTTACTTTATATCACTGTATAATGTTCATATTCAAACACAGTTGAATTCAGAATTGTTGAATCCTTTTAAGCTCCAATGTTTAAATTGCAATTACTTATTGTTAGTTTACTCCTCCATGTATTATATGATCAGGGCCGAATTCGCACACGCCCTAGGCCAAAACATATTCTGCGCCCACTCCTATCTCAAAAAATTAATATATAATTTTCAATTTAATATACAATAGTTTACTTTTCAAACATATCAGCACTTAAAACAATCTTCGTAAATCTTTGAATAACATTACATTTTGGATTCAAAATTACACTACTTATGAAATAACATAACAGTAACACCTACAAAAATACTACACTTCTCGAAATCGTCTGAACATACCTAATAGAACTTCATTCGCACGTTTATCCGTAAATAGGCTTCGAAAGGTCATTGAAGTAGATAGATCTTTTTAAATCTCTTTGAATGCAAATAAGTTTAAAGGCAAGAGACAAAAAGGTCCACAGAAGACAAAAAATTTACCACTCAATATATTTAATGTAACGAATGTAAATTTTAAAAACATAATTCCATATGGCCTTCTGTAAGTAACACTGAAAAATGTGTAAATTATTTGGTTGCTGGCACTAGGCCATGCCCTAGGCTGATTCTCTGAGAAATATGGCCCTGTATATGATAATATTTTCAGAAGAATCCTTTCATACCAAGCAAAGGTAAGAAAACAAATTTCGTCACATTTATAAAGAACAGATTTTCTGAACTTCATCTTGGGACTTTCTAAACACTCGCGCCCCGCCGCGGGAAGCCAGGACAAAATATTCTAAACCGAACTGTCCCGGCTAATGTAGAACGTTTGATTACTTCAACATTCACACGAATGATAAGGAGATCCTTCACATAAAAATATTAATAACACACAAATGAATGACAACATTAAACTGCAATTATCACTACAATGGGGTGACTCTGACTTTTACTATATATATATATTATGTTTGGTAAAAAATGGGAAGAATGATTCATATGACGCCTTTTTCAACAATTTCATGTCATATTTAAAAAAAAAGGTTTTGATAAAAAAAATGATGATTCATAAGTAAGAACCGGTACAATCCTGGATATTTTATTCTAAATCAGGACAAATTCCGAAAGATTTCGCAATTCAGGAAAACGAGACAAAACTGTGCTGTCTAATGCATGATATCCGGTTACTTTATTGCATGTCACTTACATAAAATAATGAAACCGTTGCAGATTTGAAACACTATGCATTGTTGGATTAAATACCGGGAAGTTAAAATATTCTTAATCAGAGCACTTTGGGGCACGAACTAGTGGTCATTAAATCTCGATTATTTACATTTCAGAACATGGGATAAAAAATGTCACAAAAAAGTCTAAAAATCTATAGTATTAACATGATTTGAGCCCTAGTATAATTGTAATCCCATAGTCGTTCTATAATAATTAATTCTTAGCATGATGCATATTAATTACGAATTGCAAGTAGGTCAGATTATCGTTATTGCTGTTTTAGGGGGTTAAATGAGTCGAAGCCACATTTAGACATGCTGTGTCAATTGGTGTAAGCAACAAGTGTGAGAGAGCAACATATAACAATTGTGGCAAATGTCAATTTAAGTACTTCTTAAGCTATGAGTCCTGGTCCCAAGTGATGACTCATGCTTAAATTTTGAGATCGGGAAAACTTTTAATGCAATAGATTCTAGTACATCTTCAGCTTCTTCAATAGTATATTGCAAAATTAGTTTAGAAAATGATATAGTGTAAGTTTGCTTAAGTCGTACCCCCTAAGGTAAAAATACTACAAATTTTAAATAAGCACCATAAAAAAATTAGTTGAACCAGAGCATCATTACTGAAAGCAAGTATTCAAATAACACAGAATGATACCCTAAGAAGTAATAACATCTTATAAATAATATTTACTGCTCTACGTCTTAAGAAATATGCACGAAAACTATAAGAAAACTACCGAAAACTTATTTTCCTTCGAGGTTAGGTTGTAAGGCATGGAAGCTCCATTCTAAATCATGGAATTAACATCACTGATGCTAGTCATCGCATTGCTGATTCGACGAAGAGAAAGTCAGAATGGAATAGGATTGACTTAGGCTGTGGTACGATTTGAGCAACCTTATCCTAGATTTGAAATTTTGAATGAAGTTTTAGTCTTAAATATATTTAACTAAATTTCTATCTAGATTTTTTGACTGTTTTTTTTTTCCTTATAACACACTTGAGGTACTGCAACATTTTTTTGTGTACACACGCGGGGAACGAGGCGTATTTACTGTAGATTATAAGGAGTAAATATGACAAAAAGTAGAAGTACCTCTGATATCAGGCAAATTAAGGCCAAGAATAGCCAATTATTGCAACCAGCAAGAATGTTCTACCCTCTACTTTGTCGCGTACTTCAAACAATATGTGGCGTTTTGGGCTTAGTTTCGGTGTTTCTCAAAGAGAATTCATAATATATTTTTGAATAATATCTCTTCCCGTTGATGGAATACTGATACTGATCTACAATTTTAATGTGAAGATCTCATGCTGAAATTCATGCTTCTAGCTTGTTTTACTTCTGTTCTAAACATTTTCACATACGCACGAATAGAAATACCGCCAGACAGTCAAACCGATCATAGATTTAGTCAAAATTGATATCATATGCCAAGTTTCATCGATATAGCTGGCGACATCTTTTAGTTATTGCGCACATGTGCAATTAAATGGGTAGACAATCGTACTTCCCATATCCAGATTTCATCGAAAAATTTGACAGAAAACTGAAATTTTGATTCACAGACAGCTTACCAAATTTCATTCGTCTAACTCGTTCCGTTTTCAACTATGCAGTTTAAAGACAGAAAAACAGAAGTGCAGACAGACATAATTCCTAAAACGAGCTTCTTTGTACTCTAGAATGTAGAGGTTCAGCAAAATCTTGAGGTCGTATTTTTGAACATCGTACTTTCTCTCGTATAAGAGACAGTAAGGTATGGTTATTTTTCTCGGAAATTCTTCTTCACAAAGTTTTCTGCCTCTAATTTCTACGCCATTCATTTTCCTACGTTCTCAAATGCACACCACCGAAAGTAGATGCTCTTATGTCCACTTCTTTTCACTGTACTTCCGTGAAATGGGATACTTCAATTCTTAACACATAATATGTAATTGGTAAACGGTCATTCTATTCTAGTGAATCATAAACATTCTGATTGTGATTTCATAAGGCATTCATTCTTGTGTCCTTTCACTTAGCATTCGGTCCCCCCATCCGACCATTACAAATAGAAATTTACGCATGGGCGGTCCATCATCATCGGAGATGGAGTGCCATGTTTGATCTCCAGCATTTAGGGTGGATGGCAACAGCTCGTGGCTCATTCAGTCACGAGTGACAGCCGGGAAGGGTGATCAGGGATTGAACCACCTGAAGCAACAATTTCCCAAGTGCAGATTATTGGCCTGTTTTAGCACTAAGCAGAACAACCACGGAGAGCGTGGAGATATGATATTGCACTGAGACACCAATTTCAAGGATTTACGACTAATACGAAACTATAAAGGTTGAATAAGGTACTTTATTGAATAAACTGAAAACTCATCATTATGTTTTTGTTGATATGTTTTGTAAATTATTTTTAAATGTTGAGTTGACGATGGAAAGAATAACTGCAATCGATTGCTTAATTGGAAGGTTTTCTTCTAAAATGAGGGATATAAAGTCTATTGCAATAAAAACTATAAATAATAAGGGGTATATTTCTCAAGTGCAGATTATTCTTCTGTTTTAACGTTAAGCAGGACAACCACGACGAGGGTGGAGATACTATATTGCGCAGCGACATGAATTTCAGGGAAGACTGAGAGCTGAAATGTTCAACAAGGTGCGTTATTGAACAAATTGAAAATTCGTCATTATGCTTTTGTTGATATGTTGTGTAAATTATTTTTAACCTTCAGTCCGGAGGGACGCTCAGAGTTTCCAGGAGAAGGAAGCAGTCTAAACGCCACCTGCCTCCTGAAGGAGGGAGCGGTTTTCTAGACCGCTCGGTTATACTCACGTTTTCTCATATTTTAAAAGTTACAAATGGAAAAATATATAAGTTTGCCACACATAAAACGAAAAACTTTATTTTTAACTAATAAAATTGACAAGATAACGCTATTAATTATTTATAAGTACAAATACAGATATTATCCCACTATATAAAAGTAAAATATTTATCGCATATAAATTTTTTATAAAGAAGAAATCACAAAATCAGACTAGAAAATCATCTTATACTCACAAATAAAAGGAAATAGTAAAAATTTTACAAAACTTGGAAAAACATGCAAACATAAAATAATAATTTTTTCGGATTAAATTTCAAAACTTTTTAAACATATCAATTAACTTCAGAAAAGAATGTGATAAATCACTCAAAACATCATTTCACAAATAATTTTTAAGGCATTACAAACAAGCAAATTTGTCTCACTTTTCACACTTGTAGGTAGTTTTCCTTTTCAGTTTAGGATTACAAAATTTGCATGTCTTTTTTTCCCGAACTTTCTTGGCAAATGTTTGTGTCTGTGTTTTAATCATACGTTTCAATATCGGAATTTTCCCGATTTTCTAATAAATCGGGGTAAGTAGGTTGTTGCAACCCCTAATTTGAACTCATACCCTGTCTTTCTTCATAAAATTCCTCTCCATCAATGTCAAATAATACTGAATGGACATAATCCCGAAATCGGAATCATGAAGGCCAATGAATTTGAGCGCCATCATGTAAACAAAACTCACGGAGGTGGTGGCACTCTGAATGTACCCGTTCGGCGCTGGGAGGGAGCGGTCTGAATGTACCCGTTCGGCGCTGGGAGGGAGCAGTCTGAATGTATAAGTTCGAATGTTCCCGAAAAAAAAATAAACATATCTTCCTCCATCATTTATCTCACTCCTATTTTGGTGAATACTAAGCTTATTGGCGAATGCGCAAAAACGCGGAGGTTTTCTGTATCTGAAAACAAACAGTACAGGAGCTTATTTTGTCCTAACTTCTTAGCAGATTTCAGTGGCAATTAATATGGCTTAAAAAGACATCTCTCCCAACAAATATAATATAAAATTTGCCCAACAAAATGTTTAAAACAAATAATTGAAATACGATGTTTACAATTTCTTGGGAATAAGAAAAACAGTAAATTTTTCATCATTCAGACAGTATCTCTATTGCCAGTACCTTTATATTTTTTGCATAATAAATATTAATAAAAATTTTAGGTCTGTCTGCTCGAGTCCTACAGGAAAGTCCATTTTTTCTAAAGTTACTAAATTTGGCTTAATAATTCTTTGGGAATGATGATACATAACAGAAGGAACCTTTTGAAATTTTAATGAGATATTTATTCATTAAAAATTTAATGCAATTGTAACATTTCATTAATTAACTTATGAAAGAATCATTGCGCGAAAGCAATTTTTATATTTCATAAAATGCAAAAGATTACTTTTCTACTAATGATTGTTCTTTTCAGTAACTTTTCTAATAATTCTAAAATATTTTTCATAATTGAACCAAATTTGTGAAAATTCTTTTCAGATATTATTTATAACAATATACTGTATTTTTGCAATGTTTATAAAGCTTACTTCCATTATTAAAAACCCAGAAATAGAAATGTTGTTTATTTTTCTCATAAATTCAATCTCTAAATAAGACTAATTAGGAAGAATTATTTCAATAACAATGAACGCGTTGTGTACTATTCGAAATTCTGTTGCCCTGAGATTTCGTTAAATTGTTCGTTCTATGGACTAAAACTTGTTTATGGTATTGTCTTAAATTCTCGTTCTCTTTGGAATATGTGAATCCTAGAGAGAAACTGAAACAGAAATAAGATGAAATCGAAGACTATTAGTTCCGATCAGGGCAATGACAATAAAAACTCTAAATAAGAATAATTAGAATAACTTAAAGTTAACTCAATAGCACTGAAGAATGTGTGCGATACGAAATTCTGTTACCTTCATCTTTCGTTAAATTGTTCATTCTATGATCTAAAACTTGTTTACGGTATTGTTTTAAATTCTCATTCTCTTTGGAGTATGTTAGTCCTAGAGAGAAACTGAAACAGAAATTAGATGATTAAATCGAAGACTACTAATACTCGACGAATTCTAATCTAGACTCGATAAAGAAACGAACTAGCAAATGAACAACACGGTACTTGATGATGTCAGGATAAAGAAAGCATTCACAGATTAACTCGTCGCTCCGTTTGCTTGATTTGCTGAAGCGGAAGTGGGATGAAGACGAAAATACTATAGGTCAAATTAAATCAATAGAGAATGGAGTCACGTGCCCATATGATGGAGGTGAAATGAGCCGAGTGAATTTATTTTTTGAATTTTATTCTGAATTTTGTTAGAGAAAAAAATAAATGATGTCTCATTACAACATAATACAACCTGCAGTCAATTATTAGATGCCGTTTGTCGTGTGATTGTAAAGTCAGATGAAATTATTCTTTGCTACTGTAATATTGTTCATGAATATTTGTTACTTTGCGTTTTTAACATTTTTCACTTTCTAGCATGACACATACATCTTGTAAATACAGAAAGACTGCGATTTAAGAGACATCAAATCAACGAACTTCGGATTTAACTATTAAAATTTTCCGGATGTTCATGCAAATGTTATACCTTTCGAGTATAGTTTCAGCTTTTTTTTTAACCTTCTAATAAGCAATTTTAGCATTATTTTTGTTACTAATATGATAGATCCATTAAATATTTTACATGATACAACACAATTTCAGATATAATATCCAAATATGATAACACACAATGTTCATAACACAATTGAAGATTTAACGGACTTGATTTTCATAACGGATTTTTGATACACACTTCAACTCCAATTAGTCTCGTAAATCAAGGGTTTATTGTTGTTGCTAATATGAGTCTGTTTTTGTGCAAAAGGCTTGTTTTTCAATTTTTAATTATTATTGGGTTATTTTATATATATACATTTAAATATCTATAGAGAAAAGTCGGGTAAGATGACGAATAAGATTTTTCTCGAAAATTGTCCTAAATGAATGCCCCGATTCTGCATGATCAGAGACCCACAGCGACCAACTTCCCGTGTCACATAAAAAGATTCTACTATTATTATTATTCACTCTACCCGTTATTATTGTGAATCACAGTATGTGGCAATGTGTTTTTGAGTTGTTCCTACGAAACTTTTGATTGTTGCATGGTAAGTGATAGCGTCCACGGAGTAAATATTTTTTTATCTATATATGTGATATTCGTAAAGAGCTAAGCAAAACGTGTTCACTGATGCATTATTTTAATTTTTCTGATGAATTAATTACGAATTGGATGGAGGGTAAGATGATGAACCCCTCCATGGTAATTCATGAGCTCGTCGTGCTACCTGCTTGCCACTTGCCCTGCATGCACCTCACCGACACTCCAGTGAAAAATGAGCATCTAATTACAAAAGGAGAGAGAGGAAAAGAAGATAAAAGAAAACTGTGACAGTTGAAGAAGGCTGAAGTTAATAAAACTAAACGCAACAGACTTGCTAAAAATTGTACAAAAAAGAAGAAAGTAGCTAAGCGACACCTCGACTTTTAATGATCTGAATCTGAAGACTCAACTCAATCTGAATTTCCTTTCCTTGACGCTGATGATAATCTGGACACAGAGGACCTCGATAATGAAGAATGCATCATTTCTGTGAGAAAAGAAAAAAAAAAGAATTGGGATTCCATGTTCTATGTGCAAACTCTGGCCGTATTCCACCTGTACTGGCTAGGACAAAATCCAAGACCATGGTGATGCGATTTTTTAAATTAATTTTATTTCTTAAGGTTTGAATCTAAAATTTCGATTGATAATAATTTGATTTATTTTATGCTGTTACTTTAGTCCTATTATGTCGTTTGTTTTCTGTTATGTGCAATTTTTTATGTTCAATATGTGATCTCAACAGTTTTAAATAGTTTTTTGATAGCGTATGATATTGAATTAAATTGTTATCTCAGTTCGTCATCTTACTCGCACAGATGAGGAAAATGACTTTTTTTTCTAGAATGAAATTTGGGGGTCTCAAATTTGAAAATAATTTTTAAAAAAAAAATATCACTTTAAAGTAAAGAGTTGCAAGAAGATTTTGCCGAAACAACCCTTCTCCTGTAACGAATATTGAGGTTAGGAAAAATCTCCAAACCTTAAGGTTCCCTTCTTACCGGACTTTACCTTACTACGGTACTACTGTTACTATGAAACTAATTTTATTCAAATACTAACTGAAATCTGCCGGATTCTTAATAACGCAATGATTATGACGAAGCTTGATGATATCCTGCAAAAGATATCTTTTAAAGAAAAAGAGTCAAGTTTCCACATCATGATAATGTCCCATATTTTATTGAATGGCGCACCATGCACAAATTTGTCTCTTACACTAGTGAATGTCACAAGCCACTCGAAAATCTCGTTTCCTTCGACTAATAAATATAAATAATTCTTAAATCTTATCTTATAGGTTATAGATACGTTATCTTATTACGATATAATTTCAAAACATCTTAAAACGGGTATTCTGGCAAAATTTAAATAATTCTTAAATCTTATATACTATAGATAACGGATACATGAAATTTCAAAACATCTTTTTAAAACGAGTATTCTGGTATAGAAACAGGAAAGCGATTTTTTCGTTTCACCTCCTAATTATTAGCTGGAACTGATTTTTGTCGAAATCTCAAAGCAGCATTTATAAAGAAAGTTTAAAAACAAGAATGTGATTTTCTGCCATTAGAAAAGAAGTACTTTGATCCTCTCAATTGCCCGTGAATTATCTATTCATCTCTTTCTTCATTGGTTGCAAATATATATGCATCGTACAAGAGCTGATACAATAAGACATAGAAGTAAATTTGTTTGTAGGATGAAAAGAGAACAGATATTAGTTTTTTGGGGAGACTTTACACCAATGGCTTAGTGGCACAGCACCAACCCCCAAGCCAGCCCTCATTTGTACCAACACCCAAACGCAGATGAAAAATTATGCCAATCTGACTGTCTGTCTATGAAGATGATAGCTCAAATTCGAACCCCCAAGTCCGAAACACCTTAGCGTGATGTTTTAGGCTTGATTTGTCTGTCTTATCTTCGTCTGGTCTGATTGCATCAGCCGTTGCATTCTGTATGTAGCGATTTTTATAATACGCAATCTATAGAAAGAATGACAGAGTAAAATCATTATCGTAGTAGAAAATTCTACTGTTGCAACAGTTGTACTAACAATAAGGAACTATTTACTAAGCAAACAATATACTTTGTACTCGACAGTTTATGAGAATGCCATGTAAAAAGTATATTACTTTGCATATAGTAAATTCCACTGAGCCTTCTCGCCTCGGGCAACGCAGAATTGCTTTGTAATTATTAAATACAGTTTGATGGGTGACGTTATTTTAGTGTTGCATATAAATAGGGTCCAAAAAAAGTCAGCGATTTTATAGAGATAAAGTAAAAATTTTAGAGGGTTAATACTATAAAATATCGTCAAAAGTCGTTCTTCTTAGGTCACGCATATTCAATTTGCATATGTGCCCCCTTTTTCAGAAGAAAACGGCGACCCGACCGCCACAATGCTCGCTGACTTGCGCCCGACGCCCGGGTGCAAAATAGCAAGTTGACCGACAATAAATGATGATTCATAGTAATGGAAGGTTCAGTGTATATTACTCCGGTGGATTAGCTGAGAGGAAGGGAGCATTGATTAGATACTTTAATGACCTCCCGTTCCTGAGCAACAGCTCTCTCCTGCATCTTGGATGCGGTTGGCATGGCAACCGGTGGCAGAGAGAAACACAAGTGCACCGGGAAAAGGGGGGCATCTTGTCAGAGAGCCGGAGTATTTGGAGATAAGGCGATATGGTAATTCAGGAGTGTTCTTTTCCCACCCATAAGCTATTTATGATCGCTTAATTCTCATGTCCAAAACTAAATTTCTTTTGTCAAGAATCTGAAATGGAATACAAGCATTATCCTTAATGCCTAATTAAACTAGTGTATTGAAGGTGGTCTACTCAAAATCTAGCAGAGCTGCAAAAGACTGAAATGCGTTCTCCTACCGATTAAGCACTGTTGACTTTTATGAAATAGCCAGTCGCATTATTCTACCTGATTATCGAGTTCTATCACAATATGGCGCATCTTGTATTTAGTTTCGTCCTCTGGAATCCGAACTAATTGGGGCTGACCTCTGTTTGGATTCCAGGAAACTCGAATTCCGGGAAGAGAACGGACCGAATACGGAAAGAGCTAACATGCGATTCGCATCATCAAGCAGGTTTAGTTCTTTACGTCAACAGAAGATAACAGGCTTTGTTTTTAATAATTAAAGTGCTGTATTCATTCTTAACCCTTCAGCACACGCACCCATTTTTGGAACATTAGCAAACGCGCGGGGTCATTTCGACCCAAATTGTTAGACACTTATTCTTTATTTTATTGGCTATTTTTGAAAAAATGAAATATGGTCAAAGTATAAGAACATTTTTTCGTAAAAATAACTTGTATTTAAGACACAAATGAGATTTTTTATTAGAAAAAGGAAAGTTGAACTTTGATATCATTTTTTCCAGCTTTTCTGTATTCTTTTCTTCTCCGCTGCGCCCGTTCGTACGCTTCCATAGCCATAACGTTAAACTAACCTGAAACTTTAGCACACGCACGGATCAGTTTGACCCCAACGCCCCCAGTAAAACGTGAGAAACCCTGTTTCGCCGGTCTGGGCATCCTATTCTCTTCTTCTAAGCTCCTCTATGAAGGTACAGGAAGTAACAGGGCAAATGTTTAGAAATTCATAGAATTTTTCAACAAAAGAGACAGGGTGGGGTCAAAAAGACGCCATGCGTGAACTGCGGGTTAAATGCTAATTCAAATGTTTCTTTTAAGTTAGGAATGGACAATAGCTCTGTTTCCGATTCCTAATTGTTATTTTCTTTCATTTTTCACTAAAAACTTTTCATAAAATTTTAAAAAGTTGCTCGGATTATCCGAAATTACGGACTCCTGGGGTTTGGATTCCCTAGGTTCTACTGTATAGTGAAGAGAATAGAATATGAATTTGGAAACTGGCCTATTCCCTCAGGAGTATTTGGTTTAAAATTTGGTACAGATCGACAGTTTTGGTGTCATGACCAAAAACTATATTTCATTTATCTCAATCGCTGCACTTTTGAATTTACTAACGAAAGTTGTAGTAGAAAATCTCATGTACATTGGCAGAGTGCTTAATAAATAAATAATTATTTATATAAATTAAAAATTTTAATATACCACGTTTTTAAAACGGACTAAAAAGTAAAAAATAATTTCTTCTAGCCCCATATAGATTTAAAACGAAAAATGTGGGGCGCATGCAATAGATAATTGATGCATAAATATTTTATTTCAGTCACTAACAATTTTATTGCAATGCAAATTATATGAACTGCTGTGTGAGTTTTCTCAACGACAGCTACTCCCTACACTCCTTACTATTAAATATTGCATGCGCCACACGTTTTTCTCTTTAAATCTGTATGGGGTTATAGATCTGTATAGGGCTAGAAGAAATGATTTTTTATTTTTTTAGTCCATTTTAAAAACGTGGTATATTAAAATTTTTATTTTATTTAAATAATTATTTTCTGCTTTTTAGTCTTGTGTGTGTGAAATTTTGCAATCGATTTTAACCATCTTGATGAAATTATGACGGAGACATGTGACAAATTTCAGGTTTATTTCAGTTTCTCTTCACCTGATCATAAATAGAAAATTGTTATTTTCCTGAAAAATTAAGTTACTTGAGGCAGAAACCTTCGTGAAAACAACTAGCACCCTAACAGCATTTTACTTTTTCCCCCCTCTGGAATTTCACGGCAAACAAATTATTGTCACTCTGGAATAGCAAACCCACCCCTCCGAACTTCAATCCACTCTTCGATGTTCCCCCACTATTCGCTACGAAATTTCTTGGAATCCACTTCTACAAACCAAGGTTCCCCCTCCTCACTCTTCACGAGTGACGCCTGAACAGCGCCATCTATCGAAGCTCTGGGTCGGTAAAACACAAAATATGAAATAAAAAATTAGCAGACAAACAGACAAACAAGAAAGCGAATTAATATTGCATTGTCATCTAGTTCTGAGCTATGTTTAAAGTTTCAAGTCTTCAGCTCATCGGGAAGTTAGTTTAAAATTCATTGCAAAATTTGTACCGAACAGACAGACAAGAAAGGGAGTTTATAAAAACGTGGTAAAAAAGCATTAGAAACAGAACTGATGATTCGATTGACGCCTCAAAAAAAACCCAGTCAAAGTGAAGATATTATAAGTTAGCAAAAATATTCAGTGTTTCCCAACACGAAAGAAAAAAGCAGGCAGAAAATAAACAAACAAAACAAATGCCGAAAGATTATATTAGAAAAATAAATTAATTCTGGTATTGATATTAAATCATCACGGAATCAAAACAGTATCCTCTGTGTTTGTAGACGTAGACAAACTGTCTGAATTTCCTTGGCACGTAGCCAAACCATATGAGCGTCACCGACATTTCTGCATGATTCTAATATATATATGATACTGCTTTGCAATTATAGTCATAAAACCGAATTCATTTATTCGACTTGTAGCGTTTCTGAACAATTGCGTTCACATGCATCATTCAAACGGGCAAACAGAGGCATTCCTCTGCCTGATTTCGTCCAAAATCTGATATAATAAAACCCCGGTTAACCGAACTCGGCTTAACCGAAACCCGGATTATCTGAAATGCCTTTGAGGTCGCAAGAACAAAAAACAAGTAATGGACATGTAATGTCTGGAATAATTACGAACGCGAGAGCGCGCTGGGCCATGGCCAGCGGAGAAGTGAACGCTCGACCAAAAAATGTAGTTTTAACTTAACAGAGAACATAAGTGAAGCCTACAAAGAGAGTTTTGAATTCTTTTACACTCAAAACATTTCAGAACTGCATACTGTAATTTGACAGAAAATAGTGTTATATGTTCATGGCTTAACCGAAAACAATCGTTATCCGAAACGGTTCCCCCTCTCCTTAAGTTCGGTTAACCGGGGTTGTACTGTATTTCGCAATTTCATAGAAATCACTAACTTTGTTCCCATTTAACGTAGCGTTGAAAACGCACTCTGAAACAGATTATTATAAAAATATCTTCATCTTAATATGTGACTCATAACAGGAGGTAAAAACGTTTTATTAATACATACTAAACAGGAAGTGATCCCTTTGCTCGAATGTTAAGGAGGAGTCATTAAAAAATAAAAGAAAGAAAAAAAGTTTAGCTAGGGAGAGAGAGGGCGAAAAAAGAGATATAAGAAAAAACTCCAGTTTGTGTTTTTTCTATATATAATTAGGGAAAGGCTGGTGTCTCTACAGCTCTTGAAATGCTATTTTCCTCTTATTTAAACAATTACCTCTTTATATAAGCTTTTCTACGCATACTCACTTAGCGATTCTGAGCACAAACTCCAGCAATCCTGAATTCAGTCTTACTCAGCTGTGCTTCTAATTTCCATTCGTGTTGATGTTTCCTGGGCAGAAAACAATTTAGAATTCTTAATTGCGCATTCATGTAGTGACTAAAAGTAGTTTGATATATATATTTTTAAAAGAAAAGTCTATAATTAATATGAAATAAATGAATGAATAATGTTATGAAATATACGTAAAGGTCACTGCAGTTCTGAAGCTGTATTTGATTTATTTAATTGAATTAGAGGGGTTATGGGATTTGAAGCAACAAAGGCTGTAATCCCTTGATTTATTTACTATATCATATCCCTTAGCAACCATCTTGCTTTTTGGTATTGGCTACTTGGCAAAAAGAAGAGAACATAAAAGTTGATTTCCGTCCATGGAATTTTTGATATACGACCTTTTGCACTTTGAGTGAGGTTATACAGAAATATGATATGAGCAGAATAGTTTATAGGATTTTTTTACGCTCATGTATTTCTATGCAGTATTTGATATTTATTTCATTTTTAGAGATGAAATCATGATGCTATTTCCTCTTATTTAAACAATTACCTCTTTATAAAAGCTTTTCTATGCACACTCACTTAGCGATTTTGAGCACAAACTTCAGCAATCCTGTGTTCAGTCTCACTCAGCTGTGTTTCTAATTTCCATTTGTGGTGATGTTTCCTGGGTAGACAACAATTTAAATTTCTTAATTGCGCATTCATGTAGTGAATAACAAATAGTTTAATATATATTTTTAAAAGAAAAGTCTATAAGTAATATGAAATAAATGAATATATAAGGTTTTGAATTATCTACAAAGGTCACCGCAGTTCTGAAGCTTTATTTGATTTATTTACCACTAGCAGTACGCGCACGGTGTTGCCCGTGGAATCAGGACTTTACCAAAATGAAAAAAAACCGCCCACAATGACATGAAAAAGTTTTGAAAACAAAATCAAAACAAAAGATACACATTATTTGATTTTCCTGCTTATTTTTTTTTCGCGCTATAATACAGAGTACGTTAATCCAAAACAATATTACAAAATTAGAACGTGGAAATGATTATTTTACAGCAAGCAAATTATAAAATCGAATCCGAAAATAATAATGGAATTAATTCATTCAGGTGAAGGTCATGACGTATCCTGGGCGCCGCCAATCAAAATTGGCAGCAACGTTCCGAAAAAGTGCTGCGCGAGGAACTCGATCAAGAAAAATAACTCTCAACCGCCCAGACAAAAATTAATTTAAAAAAACGGGAAAAGATATCTTAACCGTTCTTGTTTTAAATCCGACAGAAACGTTCTAGTTATAAGCTGAAAAAATTGAAAATAATAGTGTTATTAGAAAGTCGGATGCAACAAATTTAAAAACAAAAGTAACATTGCGATGGCGAAACTGGCTATTTTTTAAAAATTTCTCAAAATTCAGTAAATTACGTTAGAAATTCAAAACTAACTTCATTCGAATTTAGTTTTGAATTCATCGGAAATCGCGTGCTCTTTCCGATGGTGTATCTATTTTTGTCGTACAATTATTCGAAACCACCCTATTGAGAAATTAGTGCGAAAAATCAACACAAAACATTAAATAAAAACATTTCTAGATTAAATTTCAAAATTTCGGCTTCGAGGTGCATTCAGTCACCATTATGACTACCTGTGTGCCAAATTTCATGGCTGTAAGTGCGATAGATTTGTCTGGACATCGCAGACAAACACACAGACACACATGCGCACACAAACATTGCCTTTTATAAGTATATATATCATATCTCTTAGCAACCATCTTGCTTTTTGGTATTGGCTACTTGGCATCCTTTGGCGATAAGAAGAGAACAGAAAAGCAGATTTCCGTCAATGGAATTTTTGATATACGACATAATATTATTTGATAATAACAAATATTATTAATATTTGATATACGACATAATTGATATTTTGAACATAATTAAAAAGAGCTGATGTGGTATTACATCCGCTAATGGCATGTATGAATAAAATATTGTCGGCGATTGTTTTTTCTAAAACTGTATGAGGAGAAAATATCTTTGCAGCGATTTTCCTTTTCCTAGTTTTAGGAAATATACATTGTCAAAGGTACAAATGCCAATTAAGATGACAAAAAATTCGATATCTTCACCTATGACAACCACAGACGGATGTGTTGGGGACAAAGCTATAGCTTTCACAATTAAACAATCAGCATCTTCGTCTGCTTTCTTGTATGTCATGTTTACTGAGGAGAACTTGTTCATCAGGATGGAAATGAGTCTATCCTTGTTCTTCGGATTGGCCAGGAATTTTTCTTAGGAAACAGTTCGTATCATCGTTTCATCAAACATTACTTCACTTGACATTTGTTTCTGTGTTCTTCTGGTCCATTCTGCACATTTAGTGCCTCCTACTGTTTCATTTTCAGGATACCCATCGAAAATGACTAGAGCAATTGATTTGTACTTTGTACAAACATATGCCACATAATTATCACAAATTGATGAAAAAGTTGAACCCCTTTTCCAGATGACTCTGTGCAGCAAGTATCCTCCATCAATAATATACACACCGCTTTCAGCATTAAAATCCCATGTACATGGCTTGAAAGCTTTGTATAAAGAGGATTTCGTGCCTTTTCGCATTACAGCTGCAGCGAACAGAGGTAATGGAAAGGGACATAGTTCAAATGTTAAGACGTAATCTAGTTCATCCGGTTGCTTTGTAATATAAATTATCTGGAAAAGCGTTGTAGGGTTGATAGATACACTTTCATCATGTACCTTGATGGCATCACTTATTAGAGCTAGTGGTGGCACTCTGTCATTTCTTTTGAATTTCACAGTATTAAATTTATTTACTTCGATTCTTTTGATACCAAGAGCAGGTAGGGGACAATAACAGGGCTATGTTTAAGCTTCCTAACTTATTAAAAAATTCGTGATATTTACTCTGTTGTTTACTTCACAACCGCGAAAGCCAGGTAATACCAGGGGTAGAAAGATTTAGAAGGAATTTTGTGCAGATTATGCAAGTATACTCATAATATAACTGATAAAATCTTTATTTGCACACAGAGGTTGACGATAAAAAAAGTATATTAATTAAGTAGGAATTTATTTAGTAAGACAAATAATTTTGCGCATACAGATTGGATGGTTCGTTGTTGTTCAAGCCGAGCTAGCAGGCAAGTCAAACATTTGCCAAACTTCAACCAGTTCGAGTACTTAAACGGTATGCGTAACGAAAAAATAGTATAGACATAAATTGTAGGAACTTTTATGCTGATTATTTTGATATGTGATGATACCATAAAAAAGTTGATAGTTTTTGAGTTATAAGCAAAAAACTGGGGGAAAGTCCATTTTTTTTCATGTTTTTTTGGCTGTAACTAAAATTCCAACAAAAAGTTTTGGTTGGAAACCTCAGATTCGTAATCATCACCCCAAAAAACATATAGGAGCAAAAAATTACGACTCCACCAGAATTTGATTTAAATCATTCCTTTTTAGCACCTAATGACTGGACTATATGGGAATCTGCTATTTGTGTTTCAGAGATAAGCGCGACCGTTGTAATGAAATGACTATGAAGTTGACTTCTTTCTTTTTATATCTAAATTTCATTTTTTTTACTTCCATATTGTCTTTGCAATTCTATATTACAAATATAAATATTTCGGTTAAAATATTAGCAATTATTTTATTTTCATGTCATTCATGTAATTCTATGTTAATTTTATATTGTTTTTGTGTTTTACGTTTACATTGTGTTGGTTTCTCGATTGACATTCATAAGACTTCTTCTAAGACTAAACAAACATTTATTAGAACATTAAAACACAACCATTACACTTCGTAACTGCGTACAACGTAACTTCGTTCAATCGTACCGTACTCATCACTTCTCGTAATCGTCTCTCTCTAGACTATTTCTAAAATCAAATTCAAAGTAGCGTAACATCTTACTGTTGCCATTTACCTCATATCATACACTGATATACAATAATTTTGTTGCAGTCATGCTTTTGTCAGGCATAATATGAAATACGCTTACAATTGTTTCCATTAACTCATACTCAATTACAAGCTAATATTATTTATTTATTTATTTATTACCTACACCGACCCATCCATAGGGTATGGAGCGTTTTAAAGGTCGGTGGGAAAGAGTACAAATAAAAAGTGAAAAATTGTGCATGCATTTAACAAATACAATCAATATAAACACAGCAAATACAATAAAACACATAATACAAGAATTCAATAAAATAACAAATCAAAATAAATAACAAAATATAACAAATACAATAAAACAAATACAGAATAAAAATACAATCCTCAATAATAATAATATATATAATACTTTAAATAGACTTATATCCATACAATGTGAAATACATTAGGAACAAATATGGACTATCCGTATGGGAAGCTAATGTTGATAATTACCCTCTTAAAAATTTATATTTTACAATAGTGTATCTAGAAAATACACGTGACCTTTCGTGTTTGTATAGAGGGCGCGCCTGCTGGTGGTTAAATGAAAGCTCGTAAAAATTAACTTAAGATATTTTGTAATATACAGAATCGCGGGCTTAAATGCTTGGGAATAAATAAGGCAATACCTATTATCTCTCATTCAAACTACGCCTACTTCGAATAGCTCTGTATATCAATTTAATGAGAATCTAACAGAAGATATTATATAATATCATGGTTTATTATAATAATTACAATATTCCAGCTTATGGTTGAAAAAGCTCCTCTGATTAAAGTTAGAATCTTTCATCAATTCAACATGAGACTTAGGAAATTGATGTTTAAATTAATGCACGGAGCAATGCAGAAGAACCAATTGTTTAATTTTTATTCCTTTGAATGGCAACTTCTTTCTGATTCTGGTATCGCATTTTCATTTTGTATCAGCAAAACACCAGGTAAGTAATTTTTCACTGTTGACATTACCGAGCATAAATCACGTTAATTATCTAAAAAATATTCTCAGTGAAGGTTATGAAAATCTTCGTATGTTACCCTTGCATCTAGAAAATGTTATCAATTGTGGGATTCGACATTTAATGAGAAGATTATTATCCTTAAACAAATTCATATGCATTTTTCTTGCCGCCAATTTGAACTAGTAATTCTTTTCTCTTGGTTAGTGTCACTGGGGAGCACCATAAGTACGTGGATGAGAAGCTACCGGATAAGTAAGCGCAGTCTCGCTTCCCAGGTGGGTACAAGAATGGCATGGGCTTAGCCTACTGCCGGTGACACTGTCTGTCCGCCAAGAGAACTGTCGCCGCCAAATTGTCTATTGTAAATATTTGTACATTTCAAACTCATTTTTCTTTCCTTTTTACAATTTTTGTTTGTATATGGTTTTATATGATACTCTCCGTAGTTTCTTGTATATTATCCAAGATTTTCAGATTTGTACTTTTGTAACCTTTTCCATCTGCCTGCCTTCGCCCATTATTTGATAGACAGTTTAGGAGCGTCTTCCGATGTCTCTTCCACTTCATGTCCGCCACACTGTTTAAATAACCAAATGGTTATAGTCGCAGGGGCATGAAGTGGTGTTCTGTTCTGCACTCGAGGCCTTTTTCACTCGGGCGAACCAGCAATTCGAGACATTTCTCGGTGTTCTAGATGAATTTCTGACTTCTGACTTAAAACGATTACATATACAAATTAATGTATAATACTTTTATATTTTAACATCTTATCTATCGTTACATGTCTAAAAAAATAATTTCTTAAATATTAATCCTTTTTCCACGAATGTCAAGTTCGAACTGATCTTGAAAGGTCAACCGTCGAGAGACAAGCCTGGTTCTTTTCAGACCCGACTAAAATCTGATATCTCCAGCGCAACACGCGGCGGTCGCTATAGCAACTGGTTATGCTAGGGAAGATCCATTTCGAATAGGAGGAATCCAATGGAAGTCGGATTTTTTAAATTCTTGGCGCCAGTTTGCGGCGGAAAATATTTGAATGAACTTCTGCCTACTAGAAGTGGATTCTTCCTACGATAACTTGCGTCTATCGCGACCGCTGCAAACTAGACAATTTGGCTGCAACAGTTCTCGTGGCGGACAGACAGTATTGCTTGCTTCCTACGGGAGGGTCGAGCCGTGGCCGGTGATGGCCATTAGGACTCTGGCCTCAGCACTCGAGCTATTGCAGCGACCGTTACTCAGATACATCGGACGGAGAATGCTCCAGAACGACGTAATTTAGGTGTGTATTTTTTTCTTGATTAACCGTACTAAATATCAGAGATAAAAGAAAAGTTTATTGTGAAATTAAATTTTATATCTCTCTATTTATTTGTGTACACATATAAAAAAGTTAGTTATAAAGGAATTAAATTAAGTTGAAAAATATAGCAAAACCTTCTTAGGTAAGAGTTTCATGATAGCTTTGCGAGCTGAGAAAACCCACGAGGCCTTCCTTTAACAAGGTGAGTCGAAAGGGTTTGGAAAAATTGTAAGGATAGGTCAGGCAAAAGGAAAAAAATAGTTTTACATAGGAAAATTGAATTACCATGTGAGAGTGGGTGTTAGAGATTCAATTAGAATAACAAATAAATTAATGAAGATAAAATTTATAATCAGGTTTATTAATATACGCTTAATGAGCCAATAATGGATAGTCGAATGGGTTAAAGCATTCCTGTTCTGCCTTTGAAAATGCTGATACTTCACAATCTTATGCTTAAATATCCTAATCAGATGTTACGGACGCCTCGTACACAAGCATTTCAGGAATTCGCATACGAAGAATTTAATGCAAGGATACAAATCTGGAGATTGCGACAGACGTTAAAGCTCATTGCAATTGTAAAGAGAAATTCAGATATTCTCAACTATTCTTGTTGTAAGATCACGGTGCCCCAAAGATCTTGAAGTTATCAAAGCTATGCATGAGCGTCATGTTGTAAATTAAATTAAGATTCAAAGAAAATCCGGTAACAACGACCAATTCATACACATTGATGCTCCTCCATTTGTACTAACTGCCTCATACACTAATGCATACCTTCCATCTCAACATTGTCCTATACTGGTTTCTACGTCTCTGCCTGGAATAATGGTGGTCCATGTTGCTAAATCAACGGCACTTCAAACAATGCTGTTAATATGTAATGGTGACGTTTCCGCCTGTGAAACTTATTTGCTTTGTTATGCCTTTCCTGATCTGTAACTTTGTCAGAACGTTTTGGAAACACCCTGCATGCATCTTTTGAAACCAGCAATTAATGCCTGAAAGAGAAACAATGTTATGTATACAAAAGAAATGCTAAATTAAAATAAGCAATTAATCAATAATTTCAGAAATTAATTAATAAATTGCACATTGCAAAGAAGACAAATAATATATAAAAATGTTCTATTTCAACTTTGACTTTAGAATTCAAAGTTGAAATAGAACATTAAAATGTTTTACATATTCTTATTCCCTTTTCCGTGAATACAATATATGGGAGCCACTCCATTTCGAGTTAATGTTAGTACTTTTGTCTCCTGTTTTCAATTTAAGCGAGAGTTATTTTTTTACGAATCTTGTAATTTTTATCTGCTGTCAGATGACGAGGCCAACAACTGAGCTCTCACACAACTCTATAAACTTCCATGCCACACCATTGTGAGACATTTTGCCAACTATGGAACATTTTTCGTGTACATTGTGGATCACAGATGGAATCAAGACTTTAATCTCTGATCTTTTGATTACGATATCTAGATTCTGCCTTTAGGCCATAGTGGATCCCACAACTGAATATTTAGTGTGTACATGTTGGTTGATTTGTGGAATCAGGCCTCGAAACTTAACAGATAGACAGACAGGCAGTATTTTCAAATAATTATAAAATTCATTGACGCAAATAATGCAACAGTTGATGCAATCAAGCCACGCAAAGACAAGACGGACAAATTAAGTTTAAAGCACCATAACGCTGCGGAGTAGAGTCTCAAAATTGTTTTTAATTTAAGATTCTTTCTTTTAAAATGACAATTAATTATTTTTTAATTAACCATATTCACATGACTTAGATTTTGGCCTTTTTAAAATTAATACTTAATTGTTTAATGATAAATTAACAAAATATTTCATGCATTTATCATACTTATTATTTAGTGAAAGAAATGAGAATAAATAAATTTCAATCCAACAAAGACATTTTTTTTTACTAATTAAAAAAAATTAGCACCGATGATTTAATATGGCGCAGTTATGTAGATGTAAAATAATCTCGATTTTTTAAGCTAAGTGTATGTAACATGCTATGCAAAACAGAACCAACTTCAACATAGCATTCTACAACTGACTTCTTATAATGGGATATTTAAAAAATATATCATTAGAATTTCTCTTTAATGTATTGGGAAAACAGCTATACCGTAAAATGTGGAATTTGCAGTTGGTTCCCCACTACAAAACCACATCCAGATATAAACTTGTTATTGTTTATATGCTGAATACTATCTATTCAGACATGAGACAAGCATTTTTCAAAATTTGTTCAAAACGCTCTGCTGAACATTCCATTGAACCTAGACCTACCACATTTGGCATGTAGTTACTTCTTAGGCATTCAGGGACTCACTAAAAAGGGAATTTTCAAAATTTTAGTTAGATTTTTAATTAAAAGTTAATCAAAATATTAACTCTTTTACTTAGTATCTTCGAAGCATTCTTGGTCTATTATAATTCTTAACCACTCGAAAATTCAAAGAATTAGCTTCTCAATTATACCAATTTTATTTCTGGACTATGTTTCCTTTAATTTTAATTAATATTTAAAATATATTTAGGTACTTTTTGCAACAATACTCTTCATTGCTTTAGCCACTGCTTTTACACACACGCGCATTGCAACGATATTAAATGCATTTTTATGTGCACGTTATCGCTGGTATAAACCAGAATTTTTTTTTATAATAATATAAAGCCAGATGAATAAGTCCTAAAGCATTATCATGCAGTGATGCTTCGAACAAGAGGCCGGATTCTAATTTAAATTATTTTTCCTGTATTTCTTCCATTTATTTTCGTCGATTTACATAAATATCTATAATATAAAAGCCGTGCGACGTCGCTAACAGTCTGGAATGTGGGCTTAGCTACGTGCCAAAAGAAATTCTACCAAACGCAGTGTGATTAATTTCACACCCGCAGCGCGCGCTTTCTTGTTTAGAGTGGCTCGCCCAGAAGGGGTTGGGGAACAGGGGAGGGGTTTCTTATAATTCGGAGAGTACCATCTGCCATTGCGGTTTTTGAGAGGGAATTTCCCTTATCTTTGAAAGAGAAACTCGGACTTTCCCGTATTTTGAGGTCTCTATTCCAATGGGGTTAGGGATATTCTTTAACCGTTCTTACACATGAAAAAAGCTCCTTTTGCTTAGAGATTTGCATTCATCAATTCATCATTTTTTATTTTGTATTTGGTATTGCATTTTTTTTCTGTTAGAGGTTTTTGCACTATTTTTACTCGGACTAAACGAAAGTTAGTGTCAATTGATTCATTAGTTCTGTTTTTCATGCTTTTTTTAAATTTCTTAAGCACTCTGGCAATCTGCATGACATTTTCTTCAACAACTTTCGTTAGTAAATTTGTGACAATCAGATATGAGATATTGTTGGCAAGCTAAAAGTCCGTCTTAGACAGTCCCAAATCTCTAGTAGTTAAATAAGCATGAAAAATCCACGCAGTGTAGGGTTGAAACAACACGAAACTATTTCCTGAAGGAAAAAATAGTATAACATTAAATCAAATTTATTACCAACTGCTAAATATGTGTTGATTCCTGCAGATTTTTTTCTCATAATTTAAATAACTAATTTCTTTTCACATAATAATTCCTGCCAAGTCACGGTTATCAAGTCGCTGAACAAGTTAAAAATCTGTGAAGCGTGTGTTTCGCAAAAGGAAACTTCAACGTTTCCACGAATCTCTTTTTTCAGAGCTTCCTATAATTAGCCGCATCTGCTCGTCAGACGCAAATAATACGCAGGAATTCTATTTTGAGACTTTTTAAGCAATCTGTAGGTACTGCCTAGTCATTTGCTCTCACGAGTTGAACGCACATTTCAGCAGTCTTTTTCT
>BGPR01003127.1:118336-140153 GCA_013235015.1 Araneus ventricosus | reverse complement strand
TTTCTCTTTTATAATATGTTTTAAAAAGAGAAGAGGGAAATGATTTTTCCCTGTATTTTATATGATTTTTAATTATATTCAATGCTTATTTTCTCTTTTATAATATGTTTAAAAAGAGAAGATGATGGGAATGATCTTTCCCCTGTATCTTATATGGTATTTATAACATGATAATATTTTTAGGTTGGGCATATTTGGAATAAGCTTAAATAAAAAAGTTTTTAAAAGCACTTACATTACAATGCTAAAAAGTTGAAATTTCTTATGCTTTTTATTTTCTAATTTTTA
Source organism: Araneus ventricosus (assembly GCA_013235015.1). NCBI lineage: Eukaryota > Metazoa > Arthropoda > Arachnida > Araneae > Araneidae > Araneus > Araneus ventricosus. Next base: position 139,865 of record BGPR01003127.1, on the reverse strand, counting down.
GTCATTAATTTTATAATTTATTATTATAAATACTATGAAATCTTGAAATTAATTTTTTCACAAGTTAACTATCAGGTGCGTCACTGATATAAAATAAAAATTTAGTTATATTAATTGAGTAACAGGTAATTATTCAATTAATTTCTTTTCAATGAATACGACTTTTAGACTGCTGTTTAGTCAAACATAGAAAATCTTCTTTATTTAAATGAAATATTTTTTTCACAAAAATGAGAAGATTAATAAAATGCTCCCTGACTAGAAACGAAGTCAATTAACTTTATTTTTTTACATTTCATACGTTTCAGTTGAAATATTCCATAAATGTTTCCAATAACAATTCTCCATCTTTGATATTCTAAATATGTCTTTATCAGAATTTTAAGCTTCTTAACTGCAAAAACCTATTTATATTAACTCTAACCTTTTACATTCTTTAAACGCTAAAATGTTGTCATTTTAACTGAATTAATTTTTATCGCGAATGCCATTTTCTTATACACGTCCTTCGACACTAATGAGGTCTGAAAATTCTTTAACTATTTAAAAGCTTCGAATGTAAATTTTATTGCCTAACTAAGCTAGCGTTTAATACGGATTTATCTTTGTAAAGAGCTCCATAATAAAATTACGCTAAAAGTCTTCGACAAAGAAGCATTAACTACACTGTTAAAGCAAGCGGAAAAAGCGTTTATTTTTATGGCAGAAGACCTTTCAATTTTAGCATAGTTAAAATTTTAATAGCACTAGAAAGTGTATCAAAAAACTTTTAGAGAAACTAATGAGTTTTATTCAGTAATAAAATAATTTAAGATCCGTTTAGAACTAATTCATTCGAGAAATTTGCTTTTCACTCGAAAAGCTCGAAAATTTGTGTAATGATATAATAATAATAATGAAATTATCTTTCAGTTCAGAATTCTTATCTTAATTCCTTGCACTTATTAATTAGTTTACTTATCTAAATAGAGAAAATTGAAACTAAACAATAATTTGGTTGCTCCAGGAATCCAGTGTACACAATTGGTTTGGTGACAATTAATTAACCTTTAAATGCCCGAGTTTATAAAATTTATTTAAAAATGTCTTCCGACTTTCATTTCTTGAATAAAACATACGAAAAATACTTTTGAAAATTCTATTTTGTTTTAAGTATGGTTTATGGCTAAAAACTGTTTGTTACTAATCAACATCACTTGGTTATGATTGAGAAAAAAATTTCCTTGAAAAATACTTTAATATTAAACATGGGTGAATTTTAAGAACTAATAATATGGACAAGGCATTTCCTTGAACATATAGAGCCTGAATGCTGCTGAAAAAATAAAAAAAATAAATTGATGTTTTTCGCTTGAGGCTGCATCTTCTTTTCCTTTGTTTGCAAGCTTGAGAATACCATATTTTATTCTACAATGTAGAAGGGAATTCCTTTTATCCATATTATTATTTATTAAGGGACAGTGGCGAATCCATGATTCGGCTCTGGGGGGGGGGGGGGGAGGGCATAAAAATTTTATATCGTAGTGACGAATGTGAAACCTCATGGCTTATGTAAACCAAAACACTTTAACTTTACAGGCTTTCCTCTCCTGACAATAAGAATAATAAAGAACATTATAATACTTTCGATAATTTAATAAAAAATACAATGAAATAACTGGCCAAAAAATGTTTTCGACCGCGCCAACGCTACAAGTACACGCGGAATGATTAGAAAAGTAGGAAAAGTTTCGAGCCTGTCAAGTCAGAAAGCAATGTTGTCACGATTTTTTTACTATTTTTTAAAATGAAAATTAAGATCAAACAGTTGTAGTGATTTTAAATTAAATCAAAAATTTTGGTTTAGCTCTGGGTGGGGGGAGGCTGCAGCCCGATAGCCCCTCCCCTGGATTGGCCACTGTTAAGGGAACATACAACTGTTAAACCCCCAAATCTTTCTATCTTATGAAAAAATATATATTACTTCCCTGTCTTTTCTGAACAATTTAAAACAATCCACGTTAAAAAATTCCCATAATTATGAAAGTTGTGAAGGAAAATGAATCAGCTCTTCATTGTAAACATTAAATATGGCCATATCTTTAAAGCGCTATATCTCAAAATGTGCTTTTTTGATATTACGAGCACGATATCTCAAGAAATATTGAATATCTTTACATAACATTTTTACAGGATATGTATTTTTCTATGTTCTACAAATTGAACCACATTTTTTGTACATATTTCTCCAAAAAAGTTATTTTGGGTGGTTAAAAATAGTTAAAATTTCAACTTTTCTAACATTTTTATTTTAAATTGGTATCTAAAATAGAAATTAAATTTAAATGTTAATAAATTGTGGTTAAGTTTCTTACAAAGGCTATTTGGATTACTTAGATACCAAAATATTGTGTTCAGATCAATATTTTATTCGTAATCATGCGCTCAAGTTGACTATCTCATTTTTTCTCCAAAAATTATACCCATATTTATTACTCTGTCAAATAAATACATACCAATATGAAAGTTTGAAAATGTGTGTACTATAAGAGAAAGAACACATATTTTTCTAGGAAAAAAATTGAGTCTGTGAATTGCACTATTCCAGAGATATAATGTATCGAATTTGACAGTTTTCCATAATTTTTTCGAGGTTGAAGAGTCGTATGTCCCCTTAAAATTCATCTGTGTTTGACAACAGAGAATTTTATCATTGAAATTTTTTTCTGAAATAAAGCACATGGGTTGTCGATTGGTAACAAACTGTTTCGCATCAAACCATACGTAAATAAAAATAGGATTTTAAAAATTATTTTTCCCATCTTTTATTCAAGAAATGAAAGTCAAAAAATATTTCAAAATCAATTTTTAAAAAATGGGGCATTTAAGGGTTATGGTAAGACGTTCCTTTCCGATCCCATTTTTCATGGAAATTCAGATTAATTTATATTAAAACAAGGAATGTTAAGCATTTAAGTTGTTATCATGTTGGCTTATATATTTCCTCATATATTTTCTTTAAATTAATTACGAATTATATCCAATCAACAAGTAATTAGTGTTTACAATCAAATTTATGCCTATTGATTATTAGCGTTTCAGTTTATGTTTTTGCAATTCTATCACCTCATAGTACTTTCATTTCAACGTAGGTTAAAATATCGATTTAAATATAGGGTGGCCATAAAATTTTTAAACTATTTCAAAAATTAATTAGAAAACAAATAATGTTACGACTTTTGATTTTTTTATATAAATGAGAGCGCATTGAAATTTTTTCCAGATAGGTAACGCGCCGTAACAGTGGTCCAGGTGGTCGTAAATTATTGGACATCTCCCATTTTTGAGAGCCATTTTCTACGAAATTATTAAAGTTTGAAGAAAAAATATTTGTAGGGAATTTTACGTAACTTAATTTTTTAAATAAATTGAAATTAGAAAACTGAATAATTTTTGAGATATTCAAGAAAGACTGAAAAAAGGAAACCAGAAAACGCGCATCGGCTTCGGCTGATCGGTAGCCATTGCGTATGGAAATCTCTCGCTATAGCAAATTTAGAAAGCCGTAAGTGTACGCCATCTATCTGAAAATTTTTTAAATTTACACTCTCAAAAAAATCGTAGTTGCAACATTATTAGTTTTTTAAATTAATTTTTGAAATGAGTTCAATATTTTACGACCTGATCACTCTGTGTATCCATTCGACTTACGAAGGAAAATTTTTGAAGGAAATGAAATGTCTGGGATATACTCTCTGAGACCAGATTAACTGACCAATCCCTCCTCTGATTACCCAAGTGTTAAATCTAAGCACTTACATTAATGAAATTTATTTCTAATGAAGGTGGCAAAGAATAGGCAAGCCGACAAGGTATCAAATAGGAACACAGTTCTTTTCTGAGAGAAAAACACTTGACGCCTTCTCCACCACTATCTCAGTTTCAAAAGGATACTTTCAGACATCACTCACCCGTATTTAAAATTATCACTGAAACCCAAATATGAAACCATACACTCCTGTATTTAAAAAAAAAAATGTTCATCTTGACTCCTCGTTCGAGGGGCTGGCTTATGGCATTATTTCTGAGGGGCGGCGTATAGAGTACTCCAGGTAGTTTATCCACCCTTTGACTCATATTTCTGCCCATTTTTCTTAGTTTATTCCTTTAATCTGTTTCAGGAACCATATCAGAGAGGAAATATGATAAAATAGAAAATCAAGAATAATTATTTGGCATATGTCGACTAAATGAGCATCTCCCCGGAAAGGGCTCGAATTTTTCGTCGATCTTGAGTTGGTCAGCAGATGTATAAATTTTTGGCAGTTTTCATTTAAAGTGTCGGAAAATTCTCTCACTCTATCTAACTTATAAGTTTTTCTGCGTGTGTCCGTCGTGTCTTTGTCTTCCAATCTGTCCAGCGCATAAATTTCTGTCGTACTGAGCTCGCCAACGTGATGCGAGAGGAAAACAATGCTTAGATCTGAAGGCAGAAGTAGAACTGAATGAATCGGCTAGACGTATTGTACTCGACGGATGTTCCTATTAAAGTAGAGGGGGCTCAGGGAGGAATAGTCGAAAATTCACGACAAGAAATAACTCACTGGCTTAGTCTGTACTCCAGCTCTTCCTACTAAGGGTTAAACGTCGGCAAATGCATGCCATGAATTATTTCTCATCTTAAAACACAAATTGAATCTATTTTCTTCTGATCCCTTCATACTGTGTGTTTTGAATTATTTCTGTCGAAAGGTAGATTCCACGTAATCCGAAGTAAATTTATTTTACTTTCTATCAGATCAGAAAATAATGATCCCTTCACATTTCAAAATTCGTCTCACCACCTGATGTTATAAATAATAAGCCTTAGCAAGCAATTGTTTGTTCCTCTTTCCAATTTATATTTATATACATACAAGTATATTATATATGAAGTGGAAAGGATTTTCACGATTGGTATGAAAAAGTATTTCTATACAATATGCAAAGATAGTCATGCAAAATTCATTGTAAGGAGAGAACGGCTAAAAGTAATATGAAAAGTTGTACTCACTCTAAAAGATTCAAAACTTCTATATTATGCATACTTGGTATGAAATTTACCTTTCATCATTCATCTCTCCGCCTAACTTTTTAGGTTATAATCCCTGGCAAGCAAGAAATTTTATTCTTTGTCTTATATATGCATAAGTAGCTAGTATATATTTTATAATTTTTTTTATAATTTTTTATAAAAGAATATATATTTATATATTAGTTAGTATATATTTTTAATGAATGAAATATTTTTCTTTTTCCCCACAATAATCTTTTGGACAGAACGCCTTTGCACAATGAGGAAACCTGCAAGCCATCATATTATATACTAACTAAATACATACCAACTAATATATACTTATATATTAGTTAGTATATATTTAGCTTGTATATATTTTTAAACAATGAAATATTTTTCTTTATTTCCACAATAATCTTTTGGACAGAACGTTTTTGCACAATGAGGAAACCTGCAAGTCATCATATTATATACTAACTAAATCTATACTAATATATACTTATATATTAGTTGGTATATATTTAGCTAGTATACATTTTTAAAGAATGAAATATTTTCCTTTATTCCCACAATACTCTTTTGGGCAGAACGTTTCTGCAAAATGAGGAAACCTGCAAGCCATCATATTATCTTATTTACAAATTAGAGGAGTTTTGAGCTCTTATGTGTCTGCTGCCCCCTCCATGCCGTGGCAGGTGGCCTCTGTGGCTTTGCATTTATTAAACATCAGCTAAATTATTAAAAATTATGAAAAATAAATTATTAAAAGTTTATTATAAATCCTCGCTTAACAGGCAACACCACTAATTTCAAAGAGAAAGAAGATACTCGAATTTTTCGCAACCAATAACGTATATTTCTGAATTGTTTTAACATCTGCTTCTGAACCTGAGAGCGCATGCTCCTACCACATGTGAAAAAAATTCAGAAATATTCGTTATTGGTAGCGGAAAATTGTATACAGTAGACTCTCTCTAATCCGACACTCGCTACTCCGTCACTCCCACTAGCCCGACACACTTATGGGAACATGTTACTTATTATTAGTTATTCTTTTCTGTTAAAACTTGAAATCTTCCCCCTTTCAGTACAAGATTTTTCTATTGACCCTCTATAGTCCGGACACTCTATAATCCGACAGGTGTCCGGTCCCATATGTGTCGGACTAGAGAGAGTCGAGTGTATTTTTTTCTTTGAAATTTTTTTCAAAAAATTGAGATACGTTACTGGTTTACCGACGAAATAAAGCTTCGGTGGCATTCACAGATGCTAAGGCTTATAATCAATGCTAAGGCTTATAATTTAACTAAACACTGACTCTTTTCTAAGATAGGTCGAAATTGAAGCTACACCACAACGTACCAATCAACGCAAATGAGACAAAGTTCTTCCATTTCGTCTTGTCATTTTATGTACACAAAAATATAATTGAAAAAGATTTTTAGCGGTGCAAATTCATTCTTCTCTTGATGTCAACCAAAGACTGCAACAAATATCGACTCTTTTCCCATTGAATGCGCAATAATTTTTTTTGCTGTTAAAAGTATTATCAGAAGTGAAAAAAAAAACTGCGTTCAATCCTCTCCATCCACTTTATGATCTAAATATCGCTTGAAAATAAATTAAACCGTAATTCAAAGCCATTATTGTCAACAAAATTAAATTTTAGTAAGATTAAGAAGAACGTATAATACTCATGAATACACAAAGTGCAAAAAAAGTTAGTTTTACCTTCAATATATAACGAAAAAAATCTGTGTGAGTTTTTTCTATCCATTTTATTACTGACAAAGAACAATGAACAGCACTTGAAAGCACTATAGTATCGCGCACATTCCCTATCTCAACACGAAGCAATTTTAAACCAAATTAAACATTTGATGCAAAAAATTATCTCATATAATTTAATAATGAAGTCCTACATAATTGTAAGAACCGTCGATAATAACTAGAATTTCTGTATATTGTTTGCTTCTTTTTAATTTTACCACTTTATGTTACAGAATAAACTACTTTACCTTCTATAACTCCCACCTGGGGGCAGAACAAACATATCGATATGAGAAGTCTTCGGATATGTAAGCGGGTTCTCACTTTTCCTGGAGATACAGTAATGCTGAGGGTGTGTTATCCCCGCCAATGATAGTATGTACCTCCTTCGAGAGAGGTCATGCCGTGGCCGCTATGGCTCCTAAGACCCCGGCCTCAGTATTCGAGCTATTGTAACGGCTGTCATCCAGTTTTACCCGGATGCTATGTCAGGGCGGGGTGATTCAGCTTACGATTACTTTCTATAAGCAGTTTCTCTAGATTAGCAGAAAAATCGTATATTTATTTTGTTTTTCAATCGGTTTTACTTTAGTTACATAAGGGTTCGTGTTTCAAACTGTACAAAGAGATAAGTTTTGAAAAGAAATTTGGTTTAACAATATCTATAATAACCCATAATCTTATTCCCCCATCAATGATCGAAACCTTAAGAGGGCATACGACTGTTTAATCTCGAAAATTTTCGATTTTATGAAAAATATATATAATATTTCCCTGTCTTTTCTGCACAATTAAAAAGAATTCGCATTAAAAAAAATCCCATAATTATGAAAGTTATGAAGAAAAATGTATCAGCTCTTCAACGTAAACATTGAATATGGCCATATCTTTAAAGCGCTATATCTCAAAATGTGTTTTTTTGATGTTGCGCGCACGATATCTCAACAAATATTGAATATTTTTACATAACATTTTTACCGAACATGTATTTTTCTATGTTCTACAAATTAAACCACAGTTTTGTACATATTTCTCCAAAGAAGGTTTTTTTTTTCCCCCCCCCCGGCTCAGAAAAGTTGAAATTTTAACTATTTTTAGCATTTTTATTTTAAATGGTATATAAAATAGAAATTAAATTTAAATGTTAATAAATTGAGGTTCAGTTTCTTAAACAGACTGTTTGGAGTACTTACATACCCAAAATATAGTGTTGAGATAAATATTTTATCCGTAATCATGCGCGCAATGAGACTTTCTCCTTTTTTCTCCAAAAAATATGCCCATATTTTTTACTCTCTTAAATAAATACATACCAATATGAAAGTTCGAAAATGTGTGTACTATAAGAGAAAGAACAGATATTTTTCAAGAAAAAAAGTAAGTTTGTGAATTACATTGTTTCAGGGACATAATGTATGGAATTTGACAGTTTTCCACCATTTTTTCGAGGTTTAAGAGTCGCATGTCCCCTTAAGCCTTTAAACATTGCCAGGCTAAGGCGACCATGGACCTTCCAAACCAATTTTTTAATTTGAACTAATCCATTTGAAATTTTGCAGGCAATAATATTCGCACTATATAAGACGACAAACAAAATTTCACGGCAATATATTTATTTATTTCTGAGTTATGGGTATAATTGCAATTTTTAGTAATTAATGGTCTTTATGATAAATGCTCCAGACTCTTCAAAAATACTCGAAGCAACTCTAGCTTTTTGTTAGTTACTCTAACCGTTTTGAAACAAAACTTGAGACTATTTTTTACGCTTCAGAAATGAATTTCAAAATGAACGCACATAATAACTCGAAACTATAGTTCCTTTCCAAATTTATATTCAAAATTTAATTATATTAACAGGTTCTCGTTATATAGGTTTTATAAAATTTTTAACAAGGTCTCTGATGAACTTGACATTTTTAATGTCTCTTGGTGCTTTTAACTCGAAATGTTTGCATCTTTTAAATACATGATGTGTTTTATTTTGCCTTTTTATTTTAGACTTTTATGCTCTTTGATTTTTCCGTGTTCTTATGTAATCGACCATTTTTTAATGTCTTTTATAGGTTTCAATGTCTTTGGCGCCGTGTTTGTATTTATTTTTATCTTAAGTGTTGCAACGTATTTTTATCTCAAGTGTGTATTTACGTTTTAAACTTTTACACTCCTGGTGTGTTTTTAGAAGATTCTGTACTTGTGTGTTTTTACTTTTTAACCCTTGCCTTTTGGAAATGGTCTTTTAATTTTTTAAAAAGACTTTTAGTATCATAGTGTGTTTTAGTGCTTTTGTGATTATGTGTTTTCGTTTTTAAGTATTTATACATTTGCAAAAGTTTTATGATTTTGTGTATTCTCTGTGTTCAACTTTTGGTTTTCTAGTGCATTTTTTTGTGTTTACTCTTTGTGACTTTTGTTCTTTGCATGTTTGTTGTGTGTTTATAGCACTCTGTAAATGGAGTTTTCTCTGTAGTGTGCTTTTCTTTAAATAAATAAACTATTGATATTGGAAAAAAACATATGCCCAATATTTGATATGGAAGAAAATATTTACAGTTTAATAAAAAAATAATTTCTATATGAATGACAAAATTGCTTCTCCATATATGTTTTTATACTTATATAATACTAGCAGTACGCGCATGGCGTTGCCCGTGGAATCAGAACTTCAACAAAATGGGGGGGGGGGGGCCTAGCCACAATGACTTAAAAAGTTTTGAAAACAAAATCAAAACAAAAGATACACATTATTGATTTTCCCGCTTTCTTTTTTTTCGGATAATGGCATTTATCAAAACAGAAATGTAAATATTATTGAGATGACGCGAATGTAATGACGACACCTGCCGGAAGGAATCGGATTGTAGAAATGCATGCTGGGAATGAAAGCTTATGACGTCACTTGCCGCGAGGAAGGCCACTCGTCCGGAGAAACTCTCGCTGTTAATTCTCGCTAGCAAAAAAACTATTTGAACTGATCAGGGAAAAATTAATTTAAAATAAACGTAAAAAGATATTTTAACCGTTCTTGTTTTGAATCCGACAGAAACGATCCAGTTATAAGCTGAAAAATAAAAATTATAGAGATGTTAGAACGTCAGATGCGATAATTTGAAGAAATCTTTATTAAAAATTACCATAAAAGTGACTAATTTTCAAAAATTTCTTAAAATACTGCAAATTATGTTAGAAGTACGACACAAACTTCATTAGAACGGAAATCGTTTGTTCTTACCGATGGTGTAACTGTTTTTTTCTAACAATTATTCGATGCCTTGCTATTGAGAAATGAGTGCAAAAAATCACTCAAAACAACACAAAATTTTAAATAAAAAAATTTCTAGATTAAATTTTGAAATTCCAGCTTCGAGGTGCATTCCGTCACCATTACGACTATCTGTGTGCCAAATTTCAAGGCTGCGAGTGGGATAGATTCGTCTGGACATAGCACACACGCACACACACAAACATTGCCTTTTATAAGAATAGATGTCATGAAATTTGAACAAAAATTGAAGAGCCTGAAATATTTAACTTAAAGAACATTAATTGTGATTAAAATTACATTTATACCCATGACTCAGAAATAAATAAATATATTGCAGAGAAATTTTGTGTGTTGTCTTATATAGTGCCTGCAAAATTTTAAGTCGATTACTTGAAATTAAAAAAAAAGATTTTGAAGGTTCCTGGTTGCCTTAACAAAACGTTTGCCTCCCGACTGGTTTAAAACCGTCGTTTTTGATGAAATTATCAAAAAACTCTTTGTGACTTAATTTTGTAGCCTGTTTAACCAGCTTTCTAAAACTGTCTCACTTTTTACTCTACGCGAATTACAAATGGAGTTACAGCTGTTTTATTACCAAACTGTAAGCATTATTTTATGTCGCATGAAAACTCTATATGTGTTTTCTGAGAAATGATATTTTTGAGGAAAACCGTCGACCGTAACAAGGATTTCTCAAAAAGTTATTCAAGTATTGATATGAAATTTTCTGAGATTGTTTTCTGTAATATGCTTGATGTTGTCCTCTAAAAACTAAGGTAAATTTTAAAATCAATTATTATTTTTAAGTGATTAAATATAAACGAAAAGCATTTTATATGAAAAATTACCAGTTTAGTAACTATGTTCAGCTATATCTCAAAACTGTTTTGAAGTACAAGAAATAATTTAGAGCATAACACAGATAACTGTCATAAAAATGTACTCCTACAAGGATTTATGTATATTTAGAATATGATTTTGTCTATAGCTGTTAGCGTAAGGCCAATATTTTAGTCATTTGTTTCCAAATTTCTCAGTTTTTTTTTTATAAAATATTATTTTGAAAGCCTAATTTTACAATATTTTCATAGTTTTAAAACATATGCAGTTGAAAAATAACATTAAAATATATATAAGTTATTTTTCAAAAAATGTCTCCAAACACAATCGGATACCTTAAGCCGCATTGTCGATGCTGAGCAAGGAGGCAATAAAGTCGCGACGCACAATTGAGCCTTTTATGACTCCATCTCGGAAAACTCTATTCACGCGAGGGAAGCAACTAACTTTCTACTCAAGCGGAAGTTTGTCGCAGTTTCCTGAGATTTGCGGTCTTCTCTACGTAAGACCTCATCTTCTGCGATGGGTGCAGCAAACCATTTTATGCTCGAACCAAGTCGTTAACATGCGGTTTTGAAACTGTCCATAAGTGTGGTTATGAATGGCGTAGGCAATATGTCGATGTTTTGCTATGAGTCCTACAACTACTAATAAATCAGCGGAACTTATTGTCGATATGATAATGCATTGCAAGGTTTTAGAAAAATATTTCTGAAGATAAGTTGCATAATAATAAATGTCGTTTGATAAGCGTTAAGAACAAATAAACTCGGGGGAAAAACAGACTTATCGAAAGATTATAGTTTTTTCTGAAAAATTATTTGTCTATTGTTCATGACATGCGGGAGTCGATTATTGAGTTTTACGAAAATATCACTTGAAATAAATTAACGCAGTTGACAGAGGAAATTCATGCCTGAGTAATCTACATCTTATGTCTGACCGCCAATTTATGTCTGAATAAAATCTATCCACATATAGCCTATTATAATAATTATCCCCTAATTAATCAACTTTTTCGAATATAAATACTTTTGCATCAATATTATATCTTTTTTCCCACCATTTAAATAATTTTCAACAATTTAATTCAATAATTCTAGCCAGTGCATTCTTCTTTAAAATTATGAATTTAAGTATGAAGATTGAATTTGTACAGGAAATGTATTAAATTATCATTTTCTTTTTCAGATATATGCAACTATTCGGTTTTGGAAAGAGAAAACTCCTAAATTGAAGATGTAAACATAATGGATGTAGTTATTTAGATCGATGTACCGTTTCTGTAGTACCACTGTATCTATTTTCCGGAGGATCTCGCAATTTTGTACAGAGGTCTAATGAACAGGACAACATTTTGAAATTAATTATGAAATATGTCGTCTATAATGTGTGATATTTAATTTTCAGGAGATATATGTTTGAAATTTCAGTTTTTTTTAAATATAAAAACCAGATATGCAGAATGAAGTTAATTATTCATTAGTAATCATTAATAATGAAAAATAGAAACTGATGTTAAAGTTTTACACAATTTTGTATCCAATTAAAATATTTAGTCCGTTCATGTTAACGATTCAGTGTACGGTAATCGTACAAAGCGTGCAACATGCACTGTACATTTCATAAACTTAAGGTTTGAGATACATTTTACATGAAAAATATGTGATGTATGACCTATATAGATCTTACGTGATATTTAATTAACTATCCCATCAAATAGGTATACGATATAAAATATTGTCTTCAAATAACGATTGCAATGAGTTAACTTTCCTTCAAGTGACATTATGTATTGCTAACTAAGCTTAGAAACATGAAATGATAGAAAGTACGGTAGAAATCATGAAAAAACCCTCAAATTATGTGGATACATATAACAACGTTAGTTCAAAATAAGCAGAAATAAAATAATTAATAATTGAATATAGAAAAATGGCAAAAAACACAATTATGTAGCATAAATAGAAAATTGAAAAATAAAAAAGATATAAAATACGGTAGAAATCATGAAAACCCTCAAATTATATGAATACATATAACAACGTTAGTTAAAAATAAACAGAAACAAAATATTTTATAATTGAATATAGCGCAATGGCAAAAAAATACAAGTATGTATATTATAAATGAGTATTATTTAGAAACTTTCTACATTCCTAATTTTTTTTCCTTATAACCATTCCCGGAAAATCAGAAAGAAGAAAATGAAATAACTTATTCAATTCGGAGAAGCAAAGATAGTAAAAGAATTCTATGACAGAATTTTTTGAATTCTTTTCTTACACTTCGCCTGTGGACCAAATCCAATCGATTATTTTTTTAAAAAAAATACTTATCTTTTAAATATTTTCCGATATAAATTCTGATAAGAAAACTAAATAGACTGTCCCTTTCTCCTACAAACATGTTGGCTGAAGATCACAAGTTGTTTGCCAATAATTTTTTCGCATAAAAAAATCAGAGAGAAGAAATAAATAAATTTAAAAAAACATTTTCCACAGCAAAGCTTAAGACACCGTATCAAGAACATTTTGCACAACCGTCGCCTTGCTCAGTGGATAAATTCTCTGAGCCGAGAAAACTTGTATTAAATATTTTTCTTCCAAATCCTCCTTCCCTCTGAGCTGCGATCCGTGCTTCAATAACTTCAGAAGCACAGATGGATGGCTTCCGGTTATGGATTCGACTCAAAAAAATTATAATAATTTGAATTCCAAAGGAAGGAGTTAGAAATTAAGAAAATCACAAATAAATTAACTTACCATCGCTGCTCAAAATCTCATACTTTCTTAACTCTTCAGATATCGATTAATATGGATCAAGTACCGATAAGGTTTTGGTTAGAGAACAAAGATTCGTTAATGATCATAGTTGCCATAACTACTATATAGGAATAGTTCAAAGTATTTCCATTAAGGATTAGAAGTTTGGCAGTAGAAGCAATTTGCTCGTAATTCCTTAGGAAGAATTTTTTTCTATTTTTGATGGAATGAATAGTAAAATAAAGAAACCTGTAAGCGATCATTAGTCATTTTTTATATTTAAAATGGTATTTGGTCTCAAAAGTGTTCGAGGATCTTCCTTCGAATCTATTGATTTTTCCTTTATTTATTTTAAGTGAAATAATGTGTTCCTACCATTGCATTCCTACAAGTATATTTCATTTTCCTTCAAGTATAATTCATTTTCCTACAAGTATAATTCATTTTCCTACAAGTATAATTCATTTTCCTACAAGTATAATTCATTTCTTAATTTTTAAAGAGGGGTTCTTTAATTTAAAATTTAGAATCATGTACCATAAAATATCAAATAAAAATTTCAGAATAGGTAGAAAAAAGAAAGTTATTTATATTTTCCTTTAGATTTATAAATGCTTAAGAACTATCCAATAATTTTGGCGATTGATTGACTTTGTTCTTTTGTCTAGATTCGTTTTCTGTTTGGAGAAATCAATCAATAATTCTGTAAAAAACTTTTTTAGAATCTTACAAAATAAATGACCATTTCTCGATAAGACTAGACATGGTTTTATAGAAGGAATTTTCTACTTTTTACCTTCTCGTATACGAAGTATAAAAAGAGAAATTATTGTAATCGTCGAGAAATTCGAACTCGAGATTTTGATGAATCTCTACGTTTTAGACCGCCCTGAGTCCGAAAAACACAATTTTGGAATTATGTATATCTGTGATCACGATAATTCAAAAATGTTTTAAGCAAGACGGAGAAAATTGGCATGTGGTCTTTACATCAAATTTGTAGATTTCTATCGAATTTTAGACGCAATCCGATCAATGGAAGGTCTGTCAGTTTTCATATGAACATGATAACTCTCAAACTTGAATATCTAGATAGATAATATTTGGAAGACAGTTTTATCATCAGGAATGTAAGTCTATATCAGATTTCGGACTAAATCCGTCGAAGGGTTGACTGCCTGAAGGTCTTTATAATCACATACTTGTTAACACGATAACTTCTAAACCCTATGACTTAGATAAATAAAAAAATGGCATGAAGTATGCTAACATTAATTGTAGATCGGTGCCCAATTTTCGTTTCAATCAGTTGAAAAAAAAGCATTCAAATTGTCTATTCGGTTTCTTTACCATTGTACGACGCAAAAAACGGTGCACTTAAATGGCTAGATAGATAATATTTTGTACACAGTTTTATCGTCAGGAATGTAGGTCCAAATTTTGGACCAAATCCGTAGAAGGGTTTACTGCCTGTAGGTCTTTATAATCATATACTTGTTAACACGATAACTTCTAAACCGTATGACTTAGATAAATAAAAAGTGGTATGAAGTATGCTAACGTTAACTGTAGATCGGTGCCCAATTTTCGTTTCAATCAGTTGAAAAAAAGCATTCAAATTGTCTATTCGGTTTCTTTACCATTGTACGACGCAGAAAACGGTGCGCAAGTTTTTCCTCTCCTGTGTAGGGAGTCGTCCGTGTTACTGCTGCTCTTTGTATATTTTTTCCAACCTGCGTTAGGGCGGATACGAGGAAGTTCTGGGGAGATCACTCCAGCTGGTTTCATTCAACCTGCAGAGGCAAAACCCCTTATGCTTTTGTTAAAACATTCTCCCATTTTCACACTTGCACTGCTTAGTGTGAAGAATAAAATCCATGAAAGGTATTATACAAATGTTTTAAAAGCTTATACCATGAGCATACCAGAAGACCATGGTCATAAACTGTTCAGATAAATAGATGGTCTTCGCAGTATTGGGTGCAGAATCCCCGTTTGCATTACATTGTTTTAAATGCTTCTTTACCTCAAGGTGATAACGATGAATCATCATCATCTGTTACAAAAGGACGTATAAATTCTTCTGGATCCCGTTGAAACAGCGTCGATCTTCCTTTGCAGCACTTCGTTTATCCAGAGTGAGCAGTCACAGTACCCGTATGGCAGAGAGTTATCTCATGTGAAAATGTTCACGCAAAATATTATGTAAACGGCCATTTAGATGCCCATAGTCTTAGCCATTTCATTCACCTTCACTCTTCTGTCATCAGTCACTACTTAATGGATTTTATCAATAACTTCTTGAGTTGTTACTTCAACAGAGCGCCCTAAGGGTTCAACGTCAGATATGCTCATATGGCCACTTCGAAAATTACCAAACCACCTGTAAGCTCTTCTAAACGAAGATGCATGAACATCATAATGCTTATCAAGCTTAGCTTTGCTGTTTTAAAATAATGATTCAGGAAATTCTTTCTCATCCATCTTTCAGAAACCACGGTACTTGATCAATTCATATAAGCATAAAACACAGCCTAATAGATAAATTCGAATGAAATTTTATGTGATACCCTACAAGAACTTCCGTTAAATAAGAATGATCTCGATACGGTTCCCTATACGGGCATATCTTTGACATTGCTCGGAATTATCGAGCAACCCTTGTATTTTGGGTCGGATCTAATAATTTTGAATGGTGGTCAGATCTCGAGGACCAAACCTGAAACAGCATCCTTCTCTTCAAACTACACAATTTATTAGAGGGAGGACGTTTGACCTTCGAATGTTTTGATATAGTTTGACCTTTGATGACTTTGTGTGTTTATTCAAGTCGGTATTTCCACCGGAGTCGGTTTTTAAACCCGCGATCTTCCGATTCTTGAAGACGAGACTGCCAGGATGGCACGTAGGGGAAGGTGCCACATCATGACTACCATCTATCATTTAAAAAAAGTGATAAAGTCAAGTGTAAAACTAATTTTTTTTAGAATCATCAGCAAATCAGCTTTTTAATTCCCTTTAATTTTTCCTACTATTTACATATATTAATGTAAACAAAAGAATAAAAATCCTTTATTTTTCAACACTGGATGGTACCTTAGCCACCTCTGTGCTGTACCATGGCCAGCGCATTAAAATATTATATTGTCGCGCGTCAATTTGGTATAAAAATAATCTTTTCAACATCATTCCACGATATTTAGGTGCATGTCGGATGGTTGAAGAATATCACAACTGAAAACAACTGTATTTTTAAAAATATTTATGTAAATAGTAAGAAACCTTTGTTCACTCTAAAGCAAATTATATATTTAGGAATTTAAAGATTAATTGGAGCAGAAAAAAAACTGCTAGTCATAAAAAAAGAGAGTTAAAAAAGAAAAATCATATTTGAACTCTTAGTAAGCAAGAATACAAATACTTTGTAATAAGGAAAAGTTACAAAGAAGAAAACAATTCTTCAAACTAGGAAGAAACGTAACTAATAATTGTTATAGTTACAAAATGAAACTAGAAATTTGTATTAGACAAATTAACGGTGCAGGTAAAACCATGACAATATCTAAGACTCCTATATTAAAAACATATTCATTTTCTTTTTTTTTCTCTTAAGAATTTCGCTCAGATTTCTTCATTTTGCACGTCCTTAACAAATCCCACACAGAAGCGGCCCGAAATAAACTTGCCAACCGACCAAGGCAACAATATGCCTCCACCGCACTCAAGCAACTATTTTTTTTGTTGTAATTCTAGGATTCTGTACTCTAAATTTCAATTTTTTACTTGCAGGTTTGCGTGCATTGATTGCAAATATGACTTAATGATATTAAGAATTTTTAAACTTCAGCTATAATTAAGATAATACAGTTCTCTTACGAAACTAAAATAATACCAGCTGCGTGGCCCGGCGTTGCACGGGCTATCTCACATAATGCGTCATTTTCTGGCGGAGAAAAGAAGTGAGGTCACGATGCCCAACATTCTCTCCTAAATATATCAGGAGAAAAGAGCGGTTCAAATGTTCCGTCCGCGAAAACGTGTCGAAATCGATTTATTTTTAAAAAATCGCAGAAATCCAAAAAATAGTTATTTTGTTTAAAAAATAATACCTTGTCCTAGCTAAATGAAGGTCTATCCGATTCCAGAATTATTTTTTGTCTAAATTTAGTACGGAGGGAAGGAGAGTTGCATGACCCGTTGTTGCACGGGTTATCTCGAATAATGCGTCAGTCTCCAGTGGTGAGGTGACGTGACACATACCAACATTCTCTCTTAAATATATAAGGAGAAAAGAGATGCTCAAACTTTCCGTCCGCCAAAACTCGTCGAAATAGACTTATTTTAAAACGAATACAACGCCTCACATACATATACATGCATGCACGTCGAATTTTAATAGTGTAGATATCCAACAAATTTTAAAATATATGGCTTGATTTCTCAAGTCTATTAAGACATTTTTTCTTCACGCTCCCTGTATTGAGCCACCCCGAATTAAGGAGCCCCAGGCAGGTGTCATTTTGCCTTGGCGTCGGGCCGCCTTTGTTCTCACATAACTTTTTGTATGCTTGTTTACGACGAACTTAACTAAAACGCACCTTTCGATGTTGATACAACACTGAACTATATTGTTTAGAAGATAGGGATACTTACTAGGGATACTTGACCCTTTTTTGTTTTAGCGTTTTTGTGCCCCATGTTACATGTAAAAGAAGGGTGACATGTTGCAAACAAAAGTTACAACTACGTCACTGGTTGGAGCTGGGAAGAGAATTGCATTTTGTGGGCAGTACCAAAGGATGTTAATTTAGTAACTCGTTTAATTTTGAGCGTGTTTTAGCATTCGGCAAGTTTCCTGATGATTGTTTGACGTACGTACTTTTATAACAAACGAATCCTCCCAGATTAGACATGTGTTTTCAGTATCGTAATCCTAACACAGTGAGGTTGTTCCTTAGTAAATTAATCTGGATTTCTTGTAGAATTACCATGAGTTTTAACAAAAAAGCAATTTAATCATTTTAATAAAGGAAATAGAAATCAATCGAATTAAAACTGTCTTTTCAGCAAGACGGGAATCGGAAAATATTTTTCTGTCCCAACTGTTTAAATATAATTCCTAATGGTCAAAATTAAAAACAGAATTAATTTATAGCGAGTTCGTGCAGATGTGTATTTTTCTTAAATATAGTTATTTTCTGAGACTGAATTAAAGATGTGGGTTCAGGTTAAAAATTATCTATTAAAATACATATGAAGAGCTTGAGAGCTTCTTGGTTGATACGCTACAAAAATCGAATATGAATTAGAGAAAAGTATTATTTTGCGTTTTCAGGAGAAAAATTTTAAATAAAATTTAACTAAAACAAAACATTATTTCATTTTGAAAAAGAAAATTATATATAAAATCTATTCAGAAATAATTTCTTATTAAAAAATATCAATTTGGAATGAAAAAAAAGAACAAGTATAGATTTTGAGAGAGAGGGAGAGAGTTTCATATTTTTTCCTTCATACAGGCTCATCGTTTCGCATAATTATACCATCCAAAAGATAGAAAGAAAATGAAGATGATATAAAGAAATATTTTTCCGCTGAGTACGGCGAAATTGTATTTTCTGTGGGACTAAAACTATTCATATATAGTTAAGAAAACTATGATCATTACTGCATTTTTCTTTCAAAGTCATCATTCGGATCATTTATTAGATATTTGATTTTGAGAGAATCGATTTCTAAAGAGTTTTCTGCATTAGGAAAGATGATAGTTTCTCTTTTGTGTTCATATGAAGATACCGTTTATGGCTGTGAGTCCTCTTCAGGATTCCTGAAAGTATTTTGTCGCCTGTCACAATGACTGAAACCACAATCATTTTATTATACTGGGAGGATGATATTCTATTTTTTTCATTTGCTATTATAATACATGTAGCTTATTAACTTGCCAATTTTTAATTTACGGTGGCATTCGAGCGTAAAATTAGTTGGTCGCCTGTCGCAATGACTGAAACCACAATCGTTTTGCTATACTGGAATGACATTCTATTCGTTTGCTATTCTGCTATTACTGTAACATTAATCTTGCCAATTTTTAATTTTGGGTGGCATTCGAGCGTAAAATTAGTTGATTAATCCTGTCGCAATGACTGAAACCACAATCGTTTTATTATACTGGGAG
This sequence comes from Araneus ventricosus, assembly GCA_013235015.1. Taxonomy (NCBI): domain Eukaryota; kingdom Metazoa; phylum Arthropoda; class Arachnida; order Araneae; family Araneidae; genus Araneus; species Araneus ventricosus. The sequence continues at coordinate 120,012 of BGPR01003127.1, read as the reverse complement.
GATGATATTCTATTCGTTTCATTTCTATTATAATACATGCTGATTAACTTGCCAATTTTTTTAGGCATTCGAGCGTAAAATTGGTTGGTCGCCTGTCCAATGACTGAAACTCGATATCGTTTTATTATACTGGAGAATGATATTCTATTCGTTTCATTTGCTATTATAATACATGTAGCTTATTAACTTGCCAATTTTTAATTTACGGGTGGCATTCGAGCGTAAATGGTTGGTCGCCTGTCCCAATGACTGATACCACAATCTTTTACTATACTGAGATGATATTCTATTCGTTTCATTTGCTATTATATTACATGTAGCTTATTAACTTGCCAATTTTAATTTTTTGTGGCATTCAGAGCATGATGTTGGTCGCCTGTCGCAATGAGCTGAAACCACAATCGTTTATTATACTGGGAGGATGATATTCTATTCGTTTCTTTTGCTATTATAATACATGTAGCTTAATAACCAATTTTTAATTTACGGTGGCATTCGAGCGTAAAATTTGTTGGTCTTGTCGCAATGACTGAAACCACAATCGTTTTACTATACTGGGAGAATGATATTCTATTCGTTTTCATTTGCTATATAATACATGTACTATTAACTTATTACCAATTTTTAATTTACGGTGGTATTCAGTCGTAAAATTAGTTGTTACATATTAATGACTGAAACCACAATCGTTTTTATTATTACTGGGAGGATGATATTCTATTCGTTTCATTTCCTATTATAATACATGTAGCTTATTAACTTGCCAATTTTTAATTTACGGTGGCATTCGAGCGTAAAATTAGTTGGTCGCCTGTCGAAATGACTGAAACCACAATCGTTTTATTATACTGGGAGGATGATATTCTATTCTTTTCATTTGCTATTATAATACATGTAGCTTATTAATTTGCCAATTTGTAATTTACGGTGACATTCGAGCGTAAAATTAGTTATTAAATATTGGTTTTTAAGCTTATGGCAACATTCATGGTTGGTTCAGTTTTCTTCGACAGGGAATTGGAAAATTATGGGAGAAATGCCGAATTCTGACCGTCGCCTAGATTGGACACGTACCATAACTTCAATTATATTATGTATTTGGATCATAAAATAGGCAGATTATGTTGAAGCTAAGTAAATGGGGTGTTTGAAATCACTTTTAAGAAAATATTTGGATTCAGGTATCATCAATTAATTATTTTAGAAAAAGGCAACATGGACTTATGTTTTTTTAAAGTAAATAGGAAAATATGTTATTATATCCTCAAATACAGATATTCTGTTCGATATACTATATTACAAAAATTATATTAAAATGGCTTAAAAATAAGGTTAGAGGAATTCGTTGTCGTCGTTGTTGTCCTAGATTGGACAACAAACAGTTGTCTAAATTGGGCCATTTAAATCAATGGGATTATTATCTTAAACCGCAGGAATTGCTCAAAGAGCAGATATCAGCACTAGTAATCCGTATAAATTGGAAGTTGAAGAAGTCAATTTAAATAAACAATAAAAGGAAACTAAAGCCATCGAATGTTGAATCAAGAAGTACAAACACAAAGAATTAGTATCATTTATGAGTATACAAAGGAAGAAAAAGAAGTGATACAGTGCAAAATGTATCATACTTTGGATCATGCATTTATTGAGATGGTATGAATTAGAGAATCGAAAAA
>BGPR01003127.1:54308-108381 GCA_013235015.1 Araneus ventricosus | reverse complement strand
AAATTCACGTTTGTTGGCATCCAAGCTACTTCTGTGGCCACATTGTCTTTAATTCTTGAAGTTCTTTTCTTTTGATTTTTACTGTGACTGATATTAAGAATAAATCGGATGCTCATCACAGTTTCAGGCAAAATCCCGATCAACAGTAATTGATTTCACTAATCAAAACCAAATATTAGTTTTAAGAAAGTGAAAAATCCTTACCATATTCTATTTTGTATAACAATAACTTTAAAGTTTTCCGAAAGAAACGGGTTGTTATTTAAATCTAATGTGGAGCTTCAACACAAGGGTCCCTCAATTCAGAAAGAAAATGCATTTTTGACGTTTCAACTATAATGTTGTTCTATCTAGGCTTTAAACAAACATGTTTTCGATTTCAGTATAAATATTTTGGATTGCAATTTAATTCGTTTTAAAAATCTTTCAAGAGAAGTTGTATAGACCGTTGTTTCTTGCTACAACAATAGAAGAATGTCAATTAGTGTTGTTTAAATAACATCCAATCCCTTAAGAAGCCTCACAGGACCCATCAGGATACATTTGTAAAGAACTCAAGTCATAGAATTACCATTTAGATTGCTATGTAAACAACTGATTTCTAAATTACGAACCCAAGTGTAACCTATTTAAATCTTTCAAGTCTGGTGGTACGAATTGTATACTACTATTCTATTTATGTTTCGATGATATATTTTTTGTACAATTCGGAGGGTTTCGAACTTGCAAATAAGTCTAAGTTCTGTACTTCTAAATTCTCTCCTAAATGAAATGTATTGCAAATGGAATTGTTCAATCCTGAATTGAACTTTTTTTGTGCTTTTGAATCCAATGAAAACAATTCCCGTGTAGTAACAATAGCATGACAAACGAAACTGTGCATGTCGTCAAACACTACCTCCCGTGTTTCCACCTTCAAGGCAAACAACAAATTCCAAAGCTAAATAGGCGCGGTGCATTACGCGAGTATGAAGTGATTCCATAACTATCCAGATTTCACCCTTTAGTGTTCATTGGTTTGGCAGTGAAGCCACACACATTGATCATTTTTTTTACTGAGCATGGGCGAAGCGTGCGTAAATTTTCTTTCATAACTTAAGAACCAGATATATAGTCCAACTTATATAAAAATTCCAGTTCAATACTGCTAGTATTCACGAAGATATCGGCATTGCAATTGCTAAATTGCTTTTGATCAGTAAGAGAAACACAATGATGTGGTTTCTTTCACAAATTGATATTTTTTAAAGTTGAATCTTTGAAAGTAATATTGAATTTTATGAAGGTTGAATATCTTGAATACTGACGTATACTTATAAATTAAATACATAATTTAAATTGCATTTCGATGATAACTTATTCGGAGGAAAAATAGCTCGTTACCGTTCATTGGTTTCACTGTGAAACCTCAAATTTCTTCAGAAGAAGAATGTTAATTTTTTTCCCTTTAGATATTTATGATCAGCTACATGTCTAATACTCAATTTTGAAATAAATTTAGTAATTTTCAAAACGAATCAGGTCGTGAACTTGAAAGGGCTAAGAAGATTGTATTTAGATAGTTTTTCTTGCCTAAAATGTATTAAAAAATAAGAAGAAACTAATAATTCGCAAGCTTTTGACAAATTTTTGAGAAATTAGAAATCAACTACTGAAATTTTTATTGTGAAGATGTTTTTCTGTTTGAATGGTGTATAAAAAAATGTCCCAAAAATCTCCTAAGACCTTAGAAAAGCCTCCTCACTTGAAGTAATTCATTAATAATTATGAAATAATTATATTAAATTGAATATCTTTTCATTTGCTGTCAATTACCCTTAACATGTTGACTACCAAACCCGGGATAGTTCCTGATATTCAGATTTTTTTAACCCTTAAAGGCACAGTGCTGCCATTAAGAATCATACCCAGTTTTGTCTTCTAAAATCTTTAGAATAAGACTGAAGCTCTACTGCCTGTTGCTGCCAGTTGCATACTGAAATTTTTATTCAATCAATTTACAACATATAGATGGCAGTCTGAGGGCTGATAAAAAATGAATTTAAGCTTGTCTTTTTAGGCTGCTCTTTTTATCTTTGTTATTAGGCTTGCTACAATCCTACAATGTTGAAGGGATTCCTTATCCACATTATTATTTATTAAAATTCAATTGTGTCTGACATTATAGAATTTTATCAAGGAACTTTTTTTCTGAAATAAAGCCCAGTGTTGTCAGTTGATAACAAACTGTCCTTCAGCCATAAGCTATACTAAAACGTTTATAATAAGATTTTTTAAAGTATTATTCCCCATGTTTTATTCAAGAAAAGAAAGTAAAAAAATATTTTTAAATCAGTTTTTAAAAAATAGGACTTTTAAGGGGTACATGGGCTTGGCACTCAAAATGCTAATTTTTTAATAACCTTTTTGATTTATTAGTAACAAAAAAATTCTTGCTATATTTGGCGTAATGCAAGCTTCTTACAGAAAAATTTCCCAATTACCCAATTATTTTGAACCCATATCGAATTTTTGACTTTCTTTGAATGGTATTTATTTCCATTGTTCTTTGTTTTTTGTTTGCAGATACAATTGCGTGCTACTTAAACATTGTATAAATTTTATAGCCTAAATTTTATTGCTTAAATTCAGTTATTTTGTTGTTTCTGTTTAAAGTTTTAGTTAAATTGATTATTTTTTAAATTTATTCTACTTTTTTCTAGTTGATTGTTTTTAAGCGCTATATGTTCATAGTACTTTTTCGCACTCCAAATAATTGCCGCGAATCAAAAAAGTTTAATAGAACCAGCTGTAACTCATGTGCACGAAAACTGTTCTTAAAAGTTATAAAATATTTGTGCGCATTTTTAAATTTAAATATTTATTAGCTGCGTTGAAGATTAGAAACAAAAGTTAAAATAACATCTCCTTCGATATAAACAATTAATGGATTGAGACAACCGAAAAATAAATGAATTTTTCCGATAGTTGAAGAACCACCAGGGAATCTTAATCAGTGAGAGAAAATTGAGCAGGACATTGAAGCCGAAGAAAAAGAGTAATTTTAATTTCTGACAGTATGATACTCTCTCGAATTTGGTCACATTTGGAGCTTTTAGCTTGAGATCGTGATGTAAAATAACTGGGCCCAAATGTCTTACATGTGCGTATTAACTGAAACCTATCACAACGCTCTTGAACTTGCCGCGCTGAATCCCAACAAATCGAAGCAAACATTTTTGTTTCCAACATCAGTGACATGCTAAATGAGATCAGGAATTTGTAAATCGCAATTATTATGGTCACATTTGGGGTAATGAGCGATAATTAAATCAGAATCTCTGGATGTTATTGGTTATAAATCGATTAACTTTTGATGTTAAATGGAGATTTTGGGTGGGAGAGGGTTAGCTGGGATTCAAAGAAATTTGTGACATATTAAAAGCCTCGGATCTTAAAACAAAGTGGAAAAAGTGAAATTTTCGTTTGCAACAACAGTGACATGCTAAATGAGATAATGAGTTTGTAAATCGCGATTATTATGGTCACATTTGGGGTAATGAGCGACAATTAAATCACAATCTCCGGATGTTATTGGTTATAAATCGATTAACTCTTGATGTTAAATGGAGATTTTGGGTGGGAGAGGGTTGGCTGGGATTCAAAGATATTTATGACATATATAAGAGCCTCGAATATTAAAAAAAGAGTGGAAAAAGAAGGAAGGATTTGCAGAGAACTCATAGTAAATATTAAATATAATTTTGGATAAGGAGTTTTGAAGAATGCCACCTTTTTTTTTTTTTTAAAGAATCTTATCATAAAACATATTAATTTATCTGTAGTGAATATTTTTTGTTGGAGATTACGGTGGTCATTCGAGATATATGATAAAGAATGAAATTTCAATGATTTTGTTTCAGATGTTATATTACCAGATGGTGCGTCTATTAACAATGAATCTGAAGCAACATATTATCATTTATATAAATCCAAAAGTCAGGTAAAATTTCTCCTCAAATAAAGAAAGTATGCTATATTGGGGTTTCCTTCTACTACATCAGAGGTTCCCAATCTGTGGTACGCGTACTCCTGGGGGTACGCAAAGGACCATTTGGGGTACGCAAGACCAAAGTTGTTAATGGCGGAAACGATGAAACATAAGGGGTTGAAAAAGTTAAAGAATACTTGCTATTTAATAACTACCCCACTTGAATAGTTGATTATTACGAAGAGTAATTTTTAGCTAACCTCATAACTTAAAAAGAAATAATTACAATACTGGTTTCATTTTCTGTGGCGTGGAACTAATGTTATTGTAAAAATGGGATAAAATGGAAAATCAAAAATAATTTCTGAAAATGTTATTAATTCGAGTCATTTCACTCGTAAGCTAACTTAATCTAACCTTAACATTATTAATAAAAACTTCTTTGCATAGACGGATGGTTGTGGGGTGGGATGGATTTGACAGTATGGGGTACGCGAAAACAAAAAGAATAATCAAGGGGTACGTGGGCGGAAAAAGGTTCAGAACCCCTGTACTACATGATCACAGGACTAAACCGGTACAGCAACATGAGCTAATCTGGTTACGCAACGTCGCTTCCAACAAAGGCTCCCGACTTAAAATCCAACGATTGCTACACCATCTTATTGATTTTCAAGAGCTTTTTCGAATAAATCCATGATCATATTTCACTTCAAGGCTTTTCCATTACCTGCAAGCCGACACGAGGAATTTTTTGCGCCCGCTTCGTCGAAGTGACAGCGCACCTGAACTATTTTCCGCTTCCACACAGAAGAACTTCCACTTTATGAAGAAAAGAACAATCAACAGAACAGACACTCATGTGCTTTAACACTCGCATTTTAGTTTGTTCTCGAGGACTTCTTTATTTGATTTTTTCCATCTTGTTTGTTTGATATTTGTACATTTCATATCCATTTTTCTTTCCTTTTTACAGTTTTTGTTCGTATATGGTTTTACATGATACTTCCCTTAGTTTCTTATATATTATTCCAGATTTTTAGATTTGTATTTTTGCAAACTTTTCCATCTCTCTGCTTTCGCCATTATTTGCTAGACAGTTAAGGAGCGTCTTCCGATGTCTCTTCCACTTCATGTCCGCCACATTGTTTAAATAAACAAAAGGTTATAGTCGCAGGGCCATGAAGTGTTTTTCTATTCTGTACTACAGAATAAATTTTGTGTCAAATATCATTGAAGGTTCCATGAGTGAAAAACAGTAATCCTCCATCTGGTGCAACTGGCCTGATAGTCCGTGCTTCCCTCCACTTCCATAAGGGTAGAAGTTTGTCCCTCCTAGTAGTCTCCTTTCTTTATCTGGCGTTTGGATGCCCCACAATTCAATTGACTTGTCCGCTACGTGGAGTACGGATATTGCCATATTGATCTCACAGACATATTGCTATCCGAATTTATCATGCATATGCTTATTTGATTATTATATTATCTTGTTTGATTTTCCCTTTGACGTGAAAACGTCTTTCTGCTCGTTACAGTGATAGTCGGTTGAACTTTCTTGTGTGACGAAATACCGTCAGATTTGAATCTCAAATAACTACGAGACTAATAATGCGAAAAGAATGGTTGATCCAAAATGGATAGATTATATCTGTAAGAGTTTGTCGCAAGGTATTTGTTTGCCTGTGACGTCATCGTACCAGTGTAGGCGCATGCGCGTGATTGTTATGAATTAGCTTTATGTAAGGTGATAAATAAAAGTGGCGTGGAAACGCGTTTAGCTAGGAGGTCGATTCTGATGTCATTTTAAAGAGCTTGAGAAGTATTAGTAGGACCCAAAGTGAGACAATGAAAATATTTATCAGAATATATGTAAAAATCGGTATTAAATTGAAAATTTCAAACTCCGCATGTTTTTTTTATTATAATATGCAGAGTTTCCTTTCGAATTGTACGAAACTTACAGAATACTTGACAATACGTAAAAGAAACACTGTATTAAAATTTGAATTCAAAAATTTGAACATTACAGGAAATATGAGCATTTGTAGTAAATAATATTTTACTGCGTATACGCGAAATCTATATCTATATACTGTCAACAGATGGCGCCAACAAAAGCTACTCTAAATAAAATATAAGAAAAGCGCAGTTAGGGTCCGCGCCGTCGATAGATAAATCACAAGTTTATCTCATATTGCAAGGGTCTATGGTAGCTTGTGATTTATCTAATCGTAACCATTATACTCCTCTGTGTAAATATTGTATTAAAGAGATTGATAATTAATTTACATATTAATACGAAATACTTGTTTTATGATTTTATCCCGACGTATCCACGAAAAATCGATGGCGCGGACCCGAACTGCGCTTTTTTTGTTTTTATGTTTATTTAACTCAGTTCTGTACTTCATTACATAAAATTTAATGTTGTATTAAACGGGTGCCCTCAAAATTTGCTTCGGTCTAAGTAAAGAAACGATACATCAGCACGTTTGGTTTAAATGATGGAAAGGCTTTGGTGCCCCGTGTCCCGAAAGTGAAGAAGTACGTGGCTCTCGTGTCTTCGCTTCATGATGGCATTTTTGCGAAGGTATCTCCACTTTTTCCTTTGAAGTCTCCCCAAAGAGGTCAGTTATTAATTTCAGAATTCAAAAATTAAAATTAATGAGTAATAAAAATATTAATTGCGAGATTGTTTACCTGCGCTTGTTAGGAGCATTGCGCCGGAACTCGCCGGTGAGAATATTGCGCCCGACGGTGGGTTATACTGTCACCATATAGAAAGGCATGAATCGCGTTAGTAAATATTCATCTTCAATATTCATATATTTGCAGGGCTCTTCATTATATGTAAGATATAATGAAGAGCCATGTGAGAAGTATTACGTTCGGTAGAAAATATTTCTACTTTCTTATGTAATTTTCCTCCTTTTCAAATGAGGTTTCAAATTTTGTACAGCCCGTTTTACAATAAAAATTATGCATTCATAATTTTTTTCAACCCTAGTTAATATGAACACTCTTTTCTTCTGTTTCAGATTCAACTTTCTTCCATACTTCCCCTTTATATGTTATACAACTTATCTCTTCCACAAGCTTAACATTTTATGGCTTATACGAACCTTAATATTTCAAAATAATACAAAAGAAGAATATATGAATATTTTTGCTTTATATGCCATTATGCACGAAGTTTTATTAACTGTCACCGTTTTGCACCCACATAGCATTACGCAAAATCATTTTGAGTTTTTGCGAGTGAAACTTAGGACACTGGACATTCAATATTTAGCCATAAAAATCCAACTGATGGATGAAAGCTTTTCCGTCATCTAAATGCATCCATCTATATTAAGATTAAATAGACATTTTGTAAGTTACAAAAATGAATTTTAAAACGCTGCATTGACACAATATCGAAGAAGACTTCTCTTATAAATATAATAATATTCCATTCAATTTTTTGATTCCAAAAAAATTCTCATTGGGTGCTTTTTCTTATATTCTCAGTAAAACTCCATTGAGTATATCGTTTGAAGTAATAATATATTTATGTGTTGAAAGCCAAATCCCCCTATTCCATTTGACATGCAACAACATAAAATGTCAAGGGCAATATTTTTTAATTACAAAGTACAGATAGTTAAGAGTTAACTGACTCTGTTTTATCAGCCTCATCAAGATTTTTGCTACCGTTCTTATCAAGTTGGTTGATTTTTGAAAAACATTCTTTGTTTATAATATAATCATAACAATTCTGAACTATCCAATTTTATCAAAAACTGATTTTTATGGAAAAAAACGATATATTATCTATTTCTCATTGACATTTCTCTTCTTTGGGACTATATTTTTCATCGTAATTAGGAGAACGGCGGGTATTATGGGCCACCAAGTGTTTCTAGGGCCAGCCTATCGATAGCAACCCATTCTTTTGCCTACAGTACAGCCATAGCGCCAGTCTGCCATGTGCACATGCTGGTTGACATAACTGATCTATTTCGTTCTTCAGTAACTTTACTTTGTTTGTGACCCTGTAAGTGGTTGCTTCGTGTAAGTTTTGATGATTCCTTGAACTTTAACGGGTAAGAATAAAATCATGAAACTAGTGTTATCATTTAGCTTACATTGTTTAGATTATGGCGTGAAAGTTTCATCTAGCTGCCTTTGACCGACTTCAGCCGTCACCATGTCTTTCTTTTCAATGTGGGTCCAGTAGTATAGACATGTGAGTAAAACATGACATGTGAGTAAAACATACTTTTTTCACGGAAAAAGCACCCAACTTTAAGAAGAAGCTTGAAGCCGAGGGTCGAGGAGAGCCATGCAAATGCCACGAAACCTGCGATTGCAAGGGGGAGGGGCGTGGCGTCTTAGTGGTGAGGCAACGGCCCTGTGGCCGGAGGGTTCAAGGTTTGAAACTCGATTTCAACAAAACTCCGCCGTGTGTAGAGCCTGTTGCACGTTAACCCTCTAAAACCCACAGTCCTTTGAAATCTAGTTTCTTTAAAACCCAGGCCGGCCGAGGTCAGAGATGAAAGAAGGTAAACATTTCCGTCCCCCATCTGATTAGCAAGTGGTCATTTGCGTCGAGGGGGATTCTTTTCTCGTCATGTTTCTCAACATCTGAACCCTTGTTGACTGTATATGGGTCGTTCACAATTTGTGATAACTAACAGGCATTATAGCAAGAATTTTTAGCAGTAAGTAAGCAGAGAGCTTAAAATAAATTGAGCATCTGCCCTCGAACACTTACTGGAGACATCAATCAAGAGTGACAGTGGGAGGGGAAACAACCATTGTTAAAAAGATAAGATTGCATCCCACCATTTACCGACCCTTTTCAAAAAGGGGAAGGAAATAAGCATACGGCATTTTAGCCGCTGGGCCGTTGTTTGGCAGTTTGCATTACGGGCCGTATTAGCCGTTTTGGCAGTCAGAAGATTAAATCATACACACTGATCAAATGCCCTCTCGGTGGTGTAGCCTGAATGCTTGGTGAGGGGAAGGGGTGCCAGCTTAGATGTCGTCCTCGTGATCTGACTGCGGCTCAAAATTACAAGGTCCGTCCCAAAATAGTCCTCCTGTTTCTTCAAAACGGGATGTTAATATAACTAAACTAAACTAATTTCAATTGCAACTGTTCTGTAAAATATATTGACTGAAAGGATTGCATCCGGCCATAAAGGTGCTCTGGAAAGTACATTACAAAGAAGAAAAATTAATTAAATAACAACTGACTAACTAAGATTAAATAACTAATAACATAACGATGGCAATGTCAGAAAATTTCTTTCTATTATTGCAATTTGGCTACGAAATCAAAATATATCCATTTGTAAGCAAAAAATTATTCGTTTTTATTTTAACCCTTGTGTTTTTAGTGTTTCCCATACTACCCGACATATTTAAATTTTTGTAAATTATCGACTTAAAAATTAGATGTTATATGCAATTTGCATAATTTAGTTAAATTTTGTCTAATATAATCAACATGAAGAAAAGTGTTCAAAGAAAGGTTTTGAACAGTTATAGCTCATTCTAAAAAAAGAGTTCCTCAGTGGCCCATACTTTAAGCTGTTTCTCTTTGTGAAAGTTTTCGTTTAACTGTTTTAGATTGCTATCTCCATACAATAAGTTCATACTATAGATAGATACCTTTTCTTCGTTGAGTTCTCCAAAGAGAGACGTAGGTGAAAATAAATTAACTATAAATATATAACATATATAGCACTAGAAATTAAATAATGTCAAGCTTTTAATGACGGGCTAATCGAAATTTTTAAACTTTATCCTGAAACAAGATTTTGAAGAAAAATTATTGAAATTATTTCCTCCAGCTTTCAAATAAACATAAAGGCAAACCTCTTTCCGTTTTAGACTGCACTTTGGGTAACCTTATTCTTTTTTTCCCTTATTAGAAATGAATCCAGTCATCATATATATGCGGTGATACATAACATAACACCACTCCATGCCCCTGCAACTATAACCTTAAGATTATTTAAGCAGTGTCGCGGACATGAAGTGGAAGAAAAATCACAACACCCAAGGGGGTGACCTCTCTTAAAGATTGACAATTCTCTACACCGCTGCCTAATTGAAAACTTAATTGATATCAGTCTAAAGATATTCTTTTTAATTCTCAGATAATGTAAAAATAATATTTGTCCTGTAATATTTTCGAAAGTTATTAAGAACAAACGCTAAAATTTAACTTAATTTTTAATTGATTAAAATCCTAATTACAATTTATTAAAAACGACTCCGAGGTGCACATTCCCACCCTCCAAAGTATGTTTGTGCCAAATTTTGTTGCTCTAGGTCTAGTGGTCTGTCCTGTAGAGCACCAATACACACAAATATTCTCGTTCATTATTAGTAGAGATTTAGAATATTGAAATAATGCTAATGAAAGCAGTATTTCCAAATTCCTTTGTTAATCAATCAATCTGATAACACTTTTTTGGTTAATTTATAAAGTTGTAGAAGGACGAGACTCATGTTTATACGGAATGCCGCTGTTGAAGAATTAATTCAATTTCAGGAACCATTTTTATTAGATGGCTAAGTTCCACGACATAGTACATTAAGAGGTACAAGTCGCAAGACAGAGAACAACAACACAAGACAAGTACACAGAAGAAGAAGAGAGAGAGGTATCATGGGAAAAACCCGGATGGCTCTCTCTCTCTCTAAAACTCTCTAGCGCCACCTACCATAAAAAGGAGAAGGCAGTGAATTGTAACCATTACAAAGTTAATTTTTTGATTGGTTGGATAACTCGATGAGGAAGGTGATGCCAATAAAACTATTTTAAATCTATGAATTCATAAAAACTTTTTTAAACTGTACAATACATTTTTAGGGGTTATTTATTAGCATCTTTCTTGGAAATTTTCTTATCGTTTTGTCATAAAACCAATGTAACTAAGAGTTTACAAATTTATTATATTAAGAATAACAATTTTTGAAATATTACTAATTCTCCATAGTTCTGCAATTTAATACTTGTACTATCTTTAATAATAATGTATAATTTATAATAAATGGTACAAATAATTTTTAATAAATTGAGGTTCATTATAAATGAAGTGCTTCATAAAATATAATTTCACATATAAAGCTCAAAGTCAATCAATTATGATCCGTGTCTCGGTTCATTCGATAGCTCTAAATTAATGAAATTAAAATTTGTTTTCCACCTTTAATGAAGCGGTATTTTTCTCTCTTGTTATATAGAATACCCGCTCTATTTTAAGAAACATCTAATCTTAGAGATAGGGTCCACTTAAATTATGTGTTAGATTAATGCACATTTGTGTAATAATGTCCAAATAACATTGTGCTCCAACTTTTAAAACAAATTACCGGACCTTAATCTTCCTTACACCTTCACAATAATGAAGTTACGCGGCGCCAAGTTTTAAATACATAACTCTGATTAGTTATTCTGAAACTCTCGGAAAAGACCGCAGTAATTATTATTCTAGAGGGAGATATATTCGCCCTGGTAGATAATGAAATCCTCTGTGGGAAATGCTTGTTAGAGGAGGGTAGCGAGTTCTGTGGGAAATGGAAAGATGTAAATGTAAGTATGCTTCAAAACATCCATTGCTAAAAAATGACAAACCTATTTAAATTCTGTTTTCAATCAAAAGAAGTACTCAAAAACATTTTTATGGGAAATATAAAATTCGCATAAGTAACATGAGTTAGGATTGGATATTTTTCCTATCTTATTCTTTTGTATCTCAATGAATAAAGCAACAAAACAATTCATTTAACTTTCTTCTTAAAACGATTCAGTGTATCATAAACAAGCCACTCCCGTCCTACTTAGGCATACAGAGCTTTCATGGGTCGATCCAGGCGAAAATTGGGGCCGTTCTACGGCCCCTTCATAAAATTCCACTTCATAGAAACGGCTCCTTCAAAAAATTCCACTTCATAAAAACGGCCCCTTCAAAGAATTCCACTTCATAAAATCGACCCCCTTCACAAATTTTCACTTCATAAAAACGGCCCCTTCAAAAAATTAAAATTCATGAAAATAGCCCCTTCACAAAATTAAAATTCATAAAAAGGGCCCTTCACAAAATTTAAATTCATTAAAACGGACCCTTCAAAAAATTCCACTTCATGAAAACGGCCCCCTTCACAAAAATCAAATGCATAAAATCGGGTCCTTCACAAAAATCAAATTCACTTAAAATATAGAATTTATGACTGCTAAAATTGAAGGTACATGATAAAAAAAATGTTTCACAAAAATATTTTCATTTTTCACAAAAATAATTTTTTTTCACAAAAATTTTTATTTGTCACGAAAATAATTTTTTTTCACAAAAATTTTTATTTGTCACGAAAATAATTTTTTTTCACAAAAATTTTTATTTTTCACAAAAATGGGCCCCTAAAAAAAACCTGGATCGATCTCTGGCTTCTGTATAACCGGTGCTACAACAGCAGTCGGAAACTAAGGTCGGAGTCTTAGTAGCCATCACCGGCCTCGGCCCAACCGCTCCAGTAGTAGTGCACTCCATCATCGATGCGGAGGTAAGTCACTTCCACGCCATTACTTTAACCCCAGGGGAAGCGACACCCCGCTTACTAATCCGGCGGCTTCTCATCCGCGAACTCGTGGTGACCTCCACAGGGCGAGATACAATGAATGAAATGGATTACGGAAAACAAGAACAAGAGCATCCTATGGCTCACTATGTAGGCCTTAGCTTTGAATTTTACATTTAATACGTTGCAATATGCTGCATATTTCTAAATTTAGGAAGTAAACTAAGAAAGTAAGTAAACTTTAAAATGTTTCTGATAGGAAATCAATATTGAGTTAGTTAGTCCTGGCTTTCGACAAATAACTTCAATATGACTGTGTTTCTTTTGGCTCCAATGTTATATTATCTGAAAATTATTTCGTTTCCATACAGCAGATTAAAAAAATTACCAAATTTTAAAGCTACTTATACATTATAATTAAAATGAACGTTGCATAGGCTTTTTTATATTCATAATCTGTGAGAAACACTTCAGCTGTCTTTAATTTTTTCACTTCAACTACACAGGTATCCAATTTTTCATCAGAAAAAACTTATAGCCTTAGGTATTTTCCACTTTATTCGTACAAATTGTTTCCTGATAATTTTTTTATGAATTTAAGTATTATTTGCATGTATTAAAAAGTGTCTGATGAGTAATCTACTTTAGAAATATTAATAAAAAGAAATTTGTGGATATATTTTTAAATGTGCTACGAATCGAATTCTAAAAAAATGGGTTAAATCTCTTATTAGTTTGTTTCTGAACGGTTAACTATTCAAAAACCATTTTTTTGGTTTTTAAGCAAAAGAAAAAAGTACTTAACCCCAGAGGAGTATTTAATCTACAGATTTCAGAAAAAAATTCAGTGTTAAGAGAAAAAACGTATTTCGTTTTACTTTGCATTTAATTGCATTTTTTAATTTAATAATTTTAAATGTAATACTTAAAAAAATCTAGTCGGTTCCATAAATTCTTGTTTAACCGTCATACATTCTTTTATTAACCTTTTCATTAGCTTTACGCAAAATATCTACCAATTTTAGATGCGAGAGTGCGAGTTTGACGATAACCCCATAGATTCGAGATATTAATCAAAAACTAAATAATGAATGGACTTTATTATTAACAGAGTAATTATTAACTGATAGAATTGTTTCAAAGTAAAATTTCATCTTTTGGAATATTTATTATCATAAAAGATTAACTATGTTGTGTGCACGATGTTCTGTGTTTGCAGGGCAAACAATGAAATTAGAAGCTAAGGAATTATCTACCTTTCCAACTAGGAGAGTTAGCACGTGGATCTTGAAGTAATCGTTCCAATAGCATGATTTATTTTTAATTATTTAAATCTAAATACAAATTTTGGTGTTATATTTTTCTGAATGACTTCTATAAAAATCAGTGAAACTTTTTTTATATCATTTTAAAATTTAAACCTTTCCTTTAACTATAGTAGCTTAAAGGGAAAACTGTTTTATTCTTTACAATTTTATCGAATATTTCCAGGGCAATGTTCAATGTTTTGCAACATTGCATTCTATTTTTGCTATAAAATCGAACCTTGTAAATATTTAGTCTGCAATTTTAACTGCGTATTATGTTCACAGATAAAATCAAAGATATGAGCATTCTATTTATCTATGCTTTGTTGATAAATCAAAATTAAGGTTATACTAAAAATTTGCAGCATTTTAATTTTAAAATCAACAACTAATATTTTAATTGCATAAGAAAACAATGAAGAGACAAGATATTTACAAATTCTCGTATATCTATAAACTCCCTTTCTTTGCTATAATTTAAGCTCATTCATAAAAATATTTTAGAGATTCTTTCTGCTTTTTCTCTTGTTTTAAGATTACATACTTGTCTTATAAGAGAAAGGTTTTAACCCTTCGTCGGAGGGCTTAGCGTATGGCTCAATTTGGGAGAGGGGGCGTATGGAGTACGCCAGCTCATTTTTTTCCACCCTCTGCTTCAATTTTGCACTCATTTTTCTTAGTTTATTACTTTAATCTGTTCAGGAACCGTAATAGAGAGAAATGAAGAAAAAAATGTCAAATAAAAAAGAAATAACAATAACATTTATTCGGCATATATAGAATAAATGAGCATCTTTCACAAAAGTGGTCCAATTTTTCGTTGATCGTAAGTTGGTCTCCAGATGTATAAAATTCTTGGCGGTTTTCGTTTAAAAAGTCGAAAACTCCTCTCACTCTACCTAACTTATCTAAAAAGGGTACCAATTTTTCGTTTATCTTGAGTTGGTCTCCAGTTGAATAAAATTTTTGGCAGTTTTCGTTGAAAGAGTCGAAAAATCCTTTGACTGTAGCTAACTTATCATTATTTCTGCGTGTTGAATAAATGAGTATCTTTCACAACAGGGGTTTTCATTGAAAAAGTTCAAAAATTCTATCATTTTAGATAACTTATCAGTTGTTCTTTTGCTTGAATCCGTCGTGCTTTTATCGTCGAGTCTAATGGCAACGCAAAGGTTCTGAATCGTTTGAGACCCATAGCAGTAAGCAAAATTTCAATTCCGCTGCCGTCTTCTGCCCTAGTTAAGCATAAAGATGCCAAAAAGGCATCACTTCTTCTCTGTTGGTGTCGTAATGATTCTTTTCGAGAATTCTTGGCGGTCATCCACAGTCCTGTTTCGTTGAAGGTACATATTTGTGTACTCTACGAGAGCATCAATCGTATCAGTGTTTATAATCTTCTGGAAAGAATTAAACTCGTTAATGTGCAACACAGTTTTCGAAAAACGGAAGAACAATTATTAGGAGTTCTTTCTGCGAAATTGCTCATCAGAGAAGCTTCCTTCCATTTACGAATTTCGCCTACTTATTTAAAGCATTCCCACGGACCCGGTTTTCTGTCATAAATTGTTCGGAAAAATCGTCGTGTGTAGGAGAAACTTGATGTGACGACGAAGCTTTAGAAGGTTCAAGAAAATTTGAGTCAATTTCTCGGTTGGTTTTATGATCAGAACGTCAATGAACCCTGATTTATCAACATCAGATGCACTATTCACAGCTTCCAGTGCTTCCTCATCCGAAAGCTCTTTTAAAACCCGCTGATAATCTTCAAGAGTCGCAGTAAATTTCCTTGGCGTACCGATATGACGCGGGCGCAAAAAAAATATGCCTAGAATGGAAAGTGAAAGTCAGACTGAACAAATCGGCTAGACGCATTATACTGGAGCTATATTTGGCGTAAGGCAAGCTTCTTACAAAAAAATTTCCCAAATATTTTGAATCCATTTCGAATATAATCCTTTGCCCTTGAGAAAGTGGACTAGAATAGAATCCTTGTTTGTTTAAATCGTTTCTCTCAGAGTATTTTTCTTAGTTTTTTGCTTTCTTTGAATGATTTTGATTTCCTTTGTATCGGAGGGATCTTCCAATCTGGCTAGAGAGGAAGGAAAAGCCGAAACTTCACAGCAAGAAAAAACTCACTGGCGTAATAGTACGTCAACCCCTCCATCTAAGGTTTAAATAATCGGCATAAAATAGAAATTTTTAGGTCTGTTTTTTGAGAATATCTTAAACTTTGAATGTACGAAGTTTAATAAAATTCCGTTAAACCCATGCAATGAAATCCTGGTAAATCATAGGCTTGTCATAAGTAATAATTCTAAAAAAAATTGATGAAGTAGTATGACGCAAACTAGTTTAAATGAAAAAAAGGAAAATATAATCAGTTCAGTCAGACATAACTTTAATTTTTAAAATTTCTCAATTGTAGAAATTGATGTTTATGCAATTTTAATATATTCTTCAGAAGGTAACACACAGACGCACAAATAGAAGGAACTACAATATTTTTATTATTATTTTGTCTCGACATTATATTTAAACAAAAATAGGAATAATCATAACAAATCCGAAAAACATGTTAGTTCGCAACATTTCTCCTCCGAGTTCATTGTTTTCATTTAAGACCTTTCGTTATATATTATATTTATAAGTTCCATCTTTGTTATTGATTTGCTAAAGAGTCCGCCATTTTTATTTGTCTTCTTCGATCACCGAAGAACTACAGCAAATTGTCTGAAACTATTCAGTGCGTAGGCGGTTATGAAAAAGGATTTTACCGGATTTTAAGAACAATGCGGAAATAATGGTTCTTGGTTTAGGCCCATTAGTGAAGCAAAAATAACTTAATCCCTTCACAAGCATTGAAAGTAAAATAATGCTGGAAGGGAAATTCTTTTGTTGCGTTGAAAATTCTTTAGAATCACAGTTTATTATTCTGGCTAAAGTTAGCCAGTGATGCTTTGAACTTTCCTCTCTGTGATCAACATACCTTAAACGAAAAAATTCTTCTATATTTTCCTTTATTTTACTATATTTAGGATGAAAGCAAATATAGCATAAAAATAGTTGCTTACCTTAAGATCTAAAAGAAAATCCTTAAACGAAAAAATTCTTCCATATTTTCCTTTCTTTATACTATATTTAGGATTAAAGCAATAATGGCATAAAATAATTGCTGATCTTAAGATCTAAAAGAAAATAGCAAATAAGCCATACGCAGTAATGTACTTGGTTTTTAAATGTAGGTTTTAATCTGTAGACGATATTTTAAAATGTATAAAGGACGAAGGCAATAATATTAGGCCTTCGTCCTTTGCAAATAGATAATATTTGTAAGGGGTGAAGGCAAAATGTTATTAAACCATCACTGGTAGAGAAAACGGATCTCAGACTGATATTCCAGAAAGTTATTTTCTTTTCAAACTTGCTTAGCACAAAAATAGTAGTGAATAATAGCTTACTGTGTCTAGATTGTTCCTCATATGAGATTTGGGAACAAAAATATGGATATGTGTCAATTCTTCTTTCTCTTTTGTTATTACTCAATTAAGGGAAGGCATCTTACACTTAATTGAATAAACATTAGAATAAAATTAATACTGAGAACATTCCTTCAAACATAAAATAATTTTACCTTAAATAAAATAAGGTTCAGTTCATGCTGCGCGATGAATCTTATCGATAGGTATATACAGTGGCGCCCAAAAGTGTTCGTACACTTACGATTTTCAATGAAATAGGGCTCTATCCTTGAATTAAAATTAATATTTCAGAATAGGTATTTAATAATACGATCTATAATCTATTCTTAACAAAACTACATGAAATATTTTAAAAACGTAGTAAAACTTTATTTTTAAGAAATAAATAATCAAAAAGTAACAAAAACTTTATCTCGCAAAAGTCTTCGTACACTTTAAAAAAAATCTCTACATATTAGTAAATATTATAATTTTTCGTTAAATCAATATTTAGTAGGATATCCTTTAGCATCCACAACAGCTTTTAAGCGTTTGGGAATAGATTTCACTAGTTTTTTTTTGTAATTTCTGCATCAATGTTCATTCATTCTTCCATCATTACTGTTTTTAGTTCGCTTTTAGTTTTAATGTCGTGTTTTCATACTCTAACCTCCAGTTCTCTCCAAATATGTTCTATTGGGTTTAAATCTGGCGATTGAGGTGGTGTTTTCAAATTTTGTGGACAATTATAGAGACACCAGAGGCGAACGTTGAGAGCCGTGTGCATAGGATCGTTATCTTGATAAAAAAAAATTGTTTCCAATACCCAAATTTTGGGCTGATAATTTTAAATTGTCTTTTAAAATATTTAAATAAAGAGCATGATTCATTATACCATCAAAAAATACCAAATTACCTAGTCCTGATGCTGACATGCACTCCCACACAAGGGCACCTCTACCTCCATACGTAACTGCGAAGGAAAGGACTTTATTTTGCGAAGGAAAGCAAGAGTTTCCTTTTTTTCGTACTAACAAAAATTTTCTACGGGTAGAACGCCCATTTACTCCAGCTGCTCTGAGAACTCGTCGAACAGTTTCAGGTGAAATTGTAGTAGAAAATTTATCATTAAATACTGCAGAAACTTTTAAGGCACTCAAACTTGGATTTTTCACAAACTTTCTAATTATAAATCTCTTATCACGTTGTGTTAACATTGCCGGTCGACCTTTTCTTACCTTGTTTTCGATCCGATTTTCTTCTTTAAATCGTTTTATCACATATTGCCCTGTAGAATGGGATAAATTAACTAATTTAGCGACATTCCGAACTGATTTACCACTACTATGAAGAAAAATAATCAATTTTCGAATGCTTATTGTTGTTTCTTTACGACTACGAACCATTTTTAAATAATAAATAGAATATTACGGTGTAAGCAAGCAAAAATTAAAGCCAAACGATTTTATAAATCCCACACAATGCAAAAATAAAAATAAAGTGACAGACGATAATTTAAGTTATGAATTTATCCGAAAATATTTCAGTGTACGAAGACTTTTGTGAATTAAAGTTTTTGTTACTTTTTGATTATTGATTTCTTAAAAATAAAGTTTTACTATGTTCTTAAAATATTTCATGTAGTTTTGTTAAGAACAGTTTATAGATCTTATTATTAAATACCTATTCCGAAATATTAATTTTAATTCATGGATAGAGCCCTATTTCATTGCAAATCGTAAGTGTACGAACACTTTTGGGAGCCACTGTATACCGATTTGAAACCCAGTGCATTTACTGTCAGAGAGAAAAATGCCTGAACTCATAGTAAAACGTGACTTCTTCTGCGTTAATCAGAGGGGGTGACAGCTCAGGTGTCTTCCTCGTCATCCGACCGAGGATCAAAATTACGAGGTCCGTTTCAAAATAGCCATCGTATTGCTTCAAAACGTGACGTTAATATAACTAAACTAAACTAAAAACTAAACTAAACTAAAAACTAAACTAAACACTAAACTAAAAAAAACACTAAACTAAACTAAACACTAAACTAAACTAAACTAAACACTAAAAACTAGACACTAAAAACTAAACAAAACACTAAACTAAACTAAACACTAAAAACTAGACACTAAAAACTAAACTAAACACTAAAAACTAAACTAAACTAAACACTAAAATCTAAACTAAACTAAACATTAAAAACTAAACTAACTAATCACTAGAAACTAAACTAAACTAAACATCTCCTTTCTCCCTTCAAGCATTTAATTTTTACATGATTTCCTGTTTCTGTACCACCAATTAATATATTTGTTATTAAGGTACCATTCATTCATTGAACACCCAGAAGATTTGACTCATACTTTTGGTTTTACGATATGCATCGCCCATCTGGGAGAAGAACACCCCGGCCTGGAGGAGGCTAGCAGGCATGCACAAGAGGCAAAATTGAAGACAAGGTGAACAAAATATAGATCAAATGCTTTCTACGACTACCGAAAATTTACAAGGTTAACAAGATAAGTATATTTTTGCAACATGTAATTAATACCAGAGTTTGTTGAATTTTAAAATTATATAAGCTATGTGATTACAAAAAATAAATAGAATAATAACACAGAATGTAGCAAACACAATAATAATAAATAATATTAAAACTCTGTAAATAATAAATGGATTTTACATGAATTTTAATGATGAGAAAGGGACGCAAAACATATAAAACAATGTGTCTGGACAGAAAAGACACATCAGGAACACAACGACACAAAAGTCAAACGAAATCTACTTACATCATCAAATTCAGAACAATAGACAAGATGTAAAATATGATTTTTTCAAACTGCACACAGCGAACCCAACGCCTCTTCCGAGGGTCATGGTGGCCTAGTGGTAAGGTCTCGCTTCTTGACCGGAGGATTCCAAGTTCGAAACCCGATTCCACGAAAGATCCACCTTGTATTGAGCATGTTGCGCGTTAAATCATAAGCAGGGGTCAAACGTCCTCCCGTTGGTGTGGTGCCTACAACCCTGCCAGCCTAAGTGGCTTAAGGCCTTAAGTAGCCTGACGGGATGGAGAACCAGCAGGATTCTTTACAACCTTTTTTAAGTTACATACTACACCCGTAAACAAAGGTGGAGATTAGTTCATCGAGATATTCTAATTAAGTACAATGGATGAACCAGCCGATGGAGACAAACCTCTTGGGCTGGGAGAATTATTAATGCAGGAGCAAAGTAATCTTAAATACCACCTCTAATAACTATGTACTCCAGCTTTCAATAAATTTACTTTTTCCACACTAGTTTATTAACCCTCTGAAGCCCACAGTGATTTGAAATCTAGTTCTTTTAAAACCCAGACCGGCCGAGGTCAGAGATGAACGAAGGTAATCATTTCCCTCCCCCATCTGATTAGCAAGTGGTCATTTGAGTCTTGGGAGATTCTTTTATCGTCATGTTCCTAACATCCAAACCTTTGTTGACTGTATAGGGATCGTTTACAAATTGTGATAACTAACAGGCATTATAGCAAGAATTTTTAACGCTAAGTAAGCAGAGAGCTTAAAGTAAATTGAGCATCTTCCTTCAAACAATTACTCGAGACATCAATCAAGAGTGACAGTGGGAGGGAAAACAACCATTGTTAAAAAGATATGATTGCTCCCCACCATTTACCGACCATTTTCAAAAAGGGGAAAGAAATAAGCATACGACATTTTGGCCGCTGAGGCGTTGTCTGGCCGTTTGCACGACGGGCCGTATTAGCCGTTTTAGCAGTCAGAGGGTTAATTCTACTTCATACGATTAAATAGGAGATATATATACACATGTGCAATTAGGATTCACTTTCACGATTACTCATAATAACTACCTCGGAGTTCACCTTGAGAACTCCTACAGAAATGTGCACGCTCTGTGCCGAGACCCAATACCATTAATGGCGTCCACCACCTCACTCCAACGAAACTGTTCTTCTACTCTTCACTTCACTTCCTTCGGCTGACAGCCGGAACAGTTACGTGGAGGTTAGTGGCATGACACCACCCAAGGGTGCAAAACTACATTTGGTCTCATTTTATAAATGCCGAGAAACGCACAGAATGAAAGAAAATCCACACGCAAACTCACCCAAACACACACAACAGAAAACTAGCACTAAATAATTTAACACCAGGATTCTAAAACCGTAAATATCTATCTAAAGGATCCATTTAGTGGGATTTTACATTCCACGCCCAATCACGGGCGATAACACAAATCCTTATAAACACAGAACTCACCAGCCACCAAAATTGCTGCGAGAAAGTTAATTACAATAAATACAACATCGCCAAATTTAAAACAAAAACCTTAAAAACACACGCACAGAAATCAAACATACAATCGCGCAAACTCACCAGAATAAAAACCTATTTTTCCAGCAGACACTGGGTGAGAGCTAGGTCCAGAAATGTGCAACACTGAAAAACACGACAGAAAAGCCGGCGCCGAAGTCCCAAGATTGCATTAACAATGCCAATGAACAAGGATTTCAACACGCGTAGCCTCCAAGAAAATATTCGGTCAGCTGAATATTTCAAAGTTTAAATTTTTTAAGATACAACAAGGACATCAATTTAATAAAATTCTTCTTTATATACAGGGTTCCCACTTATATCCGTTGCACCGCCCTTAACTTCTAAACGGTGACAGCTTAGGCCATAAAGTTGGTGTTTAGGTATGGTAAAAAGGCTATGCGCTACTCGATGAAACAACTTACAACGCCATCTATCCGCAAATTTTGTAATTAGCGGTCCTATCTCGTAAACGTTGAAAGATGCTAGAAATAAGTCAGTTCGAAAGATGTAGAGCACTCTCGATTTAGTACGAAAAGATAAAGAACGTTAATACTGAAAACAGAATGCAAAAAATGAACATTTGTTTGGTCATGATTTCGAAAATTGTCATGACATAAGGAGTGGAAAAAAGAAACTGAGACACGTCCCAGTCTTCTGGGTCATTTATTTATATTGCTCAAAATGCTCTCCGTTGCAACTGTACACATTTGCACTCTTGACTGGATTTCTCGCGTTTCACGACGCCTTATTGTTGAAAATCACAATCAAACAAATGCTAATTTTTTACTTTCTGTTTTGAGTATTAATGTGCTCAAGGTATGTTTTCGTACTAAGTCGAGAGTGCTCTACACCTTTCTAATTGACTTTTTTCTTGTATCTTTCACTGTTTACGGGATAGGACCGCTAATTCCAAAATTTACCGATAGATGGCGATGTAAGTTGTCTCATAGAGTAGCGTAGAGCCTTTTTACCATACCTAGACACCACCTTTATGGCCTAAGCTGTCACCGTTTAAAAGTTAAAGGGAGGTGTAATGGATATAAGTGGGAACCCTGTTTACAAAGTTAAAATAGTAAAAGAAGAAAATAAAACACGCCTCTATGTTCACAAATTTAAAATGATAAAAGGATTACATATCCGAAATCTTAAAACCAGAAAAACAGAAAAAAACGCTACTTATATACATGGGGATCTCCTACTATTTTAATGATCCAAATCCCAAAATCATAAGAAGAAAAATAATCAAATTCAAAAGCAAAAGAAGAACATTGTATTCTACGTAATTCTTTCTTCTTTAAAATTCAAGCTAACTAAGAAACGAAGTCAGTCGAAATGATGATGCATTAAATAAAAACAAAGGATTGCAAAGACTTCGAGTAAAAGATTTTTAATTTCACTTGCATTTTAAGTTTTGTATGGGAAAAAATGAATAAAAATCGTTTATTTGCAAGCGAGGAAATAATTGAATATATAAATTTCAATTCTTTTTAAAAATTTTAACTAGAATAATTCTTTGTATTATTTGAAATTATCACAAAAAAAAATATTGGAAATCGGAATGAATTGGAAATACTTTCCATAAGATCATTTGACTCAAAGGTCAAATAGGAATGGCCCTCAAAAACTACCAACTATCTGACAATGAAAGAAAATCCTCTTAGGTCGGGTATCCGTAGTTTCCCCTAGTACCTGGCTTTACCCCACTAGTAGGGATGGAAAAAAACCTATCGGTTTAAACCGAAAACCGTTTTTTTTTTCAGTTATTTTTTGTCCCGTTTTAAACCGGTTTTTTTATAATCCGGAAACTAGGGAAAAAACCGGGTCCGAAGATAGACTCTATTTTAGATTCGACTAGACTAAAATTTACGAAGTTACAAAGCATTGAATTTCATCATCTTATGTCAATCACCGACAACCGCTTCCTCGAGGTGTCTGTTGGTTGGCAGATTACTGAAAGGGTCTTTATGAACAGATAAATATTGGCCAATGGATTGATTTCCTCCAAAAACAATACTAATAAAAAAATTTGTCTGCGAACGGCGTCTCTTTTATGTAGCCAAAAATATTTATCTTTAGTCGGAAGTTCTGTTGCGTCCGAAAGATTAGTATCTACGTTTAATGATGATGTTTGCGATGAGAGATGTCGACTCACGTATCAACACATTGCTTTAAGAGTCTGTGTGATCAGATTAGATGATAAATATCGGCCAATGAATTAATTTCTTGTGAAAACAATATAAATAAAAAATTTTGTCTATAACACTTACTTATTGCAATAATTACTCATTTAATTACATATTGTATTAATTACTTATTTACAATCATTACTTATTACATTAATTAATTATTGTATTAATATTTACGTATTGTATAGTATTACTAATGAAAAATTATGTCCACAAACGATGCTTTTTTAACAAAAACAATTGAAAACCAGTTTTTTTCAAAAACCGGTTATTTTGAGCGCTTTTAACCACCAGGTTAAACTGGAGGCAAAAAAAACCGGTTTAAGAGAAAACCGGTTTTTTTTTAATAACGCCATACCTACGCGCTAGAAGTACCCGATATTACCCCGAGTGCAGAGAATATAAAAAACGAAACAGAACCACGCTATTTTTTTACTAAATCTTTATTGTTTGATAGGATATAAATCCTTAGTAAACATACCCAGATAGCACGTAAGTTTGCAGCAAATTTGATTTTGACTTGTCATGGCAAAATTTGACGCGTCAAACTTGAATCGAACTTGTAGCAAGTTCGATGTGACAAATAGCGCCACCTCTTTGCAAATCAAACTTGCTGCAATTTTGCAAAACAAGCTTCCTGCAAAGATAGCACAATAGGAGATAATTATCTTTGTCTCTGTTTTAAAAAACATCCGATTTTTAATAGCATCTCCTAGACCGTAATTCTTTTTTATTAATTCAATAAATCAATGATAATTTGTGAAAAAGATAACCTTTTTATAAAAAAATTTTTTGAAACATTTTCCATCTTTTTACTAAATATATCACTCTCACTTTAAAGAAAACTATATTGCCTTTTTCTTAATGTTGAAATTTTAACGTTTATAAACAAAATTAAATCTAAAAAACAGTCAGTGTTTGTTGAACAATAATAACTAGACATTTTGTCCCATTTTAAAGTAATTACTTTTGAACTCTAATTTCATAATTTATTTTACTATCAAAACGTAGTTATTAGCAAAAATCGCTCTCTCTTTGACTTCAAATCATATTCTCAACTCAAAAAATTAATGAAATCCAGAAAATAGTTAAAAATAAATCGTATACGAATCGAATCGAACGATCTATTAGCGAAATCTATCTTCTCCTCTCGGAATTCGACTGGCTCAATGGTTTGCGTCTCCGCTTCGGAACCGGGAGGTCGCGAGTTCTATCCCGGGTTGTGTTTCGTACTCTCTTTTTGCATTAATTTGCAATAAGTGTGCACGGCAAGTTTGCTGCAAGTTCGTTTCATGGTGACTTCGGAGCTTTCGTTAACTTGCTGCAAGCTTGCACTCTTGTAATGACAAATTTGTGGCAAACTTGCACTCTTGTCATGACAAATTTGTGGCAAGCTTGCTGCAAACTAAAATTGCTATCTGGGTATAATAAGCTGGACTAAATATAGTTTCTATAATTGTAAGGATTAATAGGTAAGTATAATTTAAAAAGAAACGAACATTGGAGAATTGATGCCATAAAACCAATAAACCTTCACAGACGAAGTGAATTCAACAGCATGGCAAATATGATCATTTCTTTCTCTTCACTAGTAGTATATAATTCAGAATTTGTCCACTAGAAAGGAGAATTAATAACGTCAAAATCTAGGTACCCGGTTTTACCCCATTCTTCCCAACACGTTTTGTAGCCTTTTCTAATTAAAAAAAGATTTTTTTTTCTCTTTCTGTATTAATAAAAACCTTTCTATTTTAACATTTGTTAATCTTTGGAGTTTGACAAACCTGGTGTTATGTTATCCTTAATTTCATAAATATTTGACACAATAATTTGACAATTTTTGCAATCACATTCATAAATAATTGATGATGTTATTCTTCTTATTTTGCTAAATAAGGACCCTAAATTTATTGAACTCAGAAATCTATGGCTTGACTATCACATATGAACCAGTATGATTCATTAACCTTTTAGTTACCGACTTCATCTTTGTTTCACAGTCTGTAAATATATGTTCCATTTCATACAAACAATGCATTGCCTTAATATCGGCAGATATGTTGCGCGCTGTCTTCCGCTCGATTATTTGAGTTCCGTTGACAAGTCTGAATTTAATTAAATTTCACGCCAAGTGGGAATTTGGCGAGCTCTGCCGGTGCGAAAGGGCCATCTTCCAGGGAAGCGGATGAGGGCTGACAAAAGAGTCGCTTGAATGGAAATTTAAGTTCAAGAATCTATTATTTCAACATTAAAGGGAAATACCGCGACAGAAATATTATTATAAAATTACATCAACGTTGACTCCTTATGCATCTTTTATAATAAAGAGAGACAGCATCTATTTCGAAATATAGAAAAAACATCTTTTGATTTAAAAAATGCTGGAGATTACATTCGATTAACTATATCTGAAATTTTAAGAAGCTCGCTTCTAAATAATTGTCCTCACTAACGTTTACTAAACATTTAATAGGGTCTCACCTTAATAGGACTTATCACATTAAAATGCTGGATAAAAACACTAAAATATCGAATTTTATTATTTAAATTTATTTTCAACTTTTGCAATTTTGTAAAAGTTTAAATGTTATTCACTTCATCGTCGTATTTTGCATATTGACATTTTTTACATTTGGTACCCTGCCGTTAGTTAGTAACTTTTATTTCCTGCCTCGCCCCTGAACCTGTCTAGGTTCTATTGTGCCCCAGATTGAATTTCATAAAATCTGCAACACCCAGCAACTCTGAACCTGCTTCCCTGGTAGCCCGGGTTCTATAGTACGCCAGATTAGAGATAAGATAATCTGGTCGTCTAACCAGAAACACCTAGCAACTCTGAACCCGCGTATATGATAGCCCGGGTTCTCTATTATTCCAGATTAGAGATAAGAAAATCAGGTCTTCTAACCAGAAACACCTCGAACCTGCACTTTTGATAGCCCGCGTACTAGTGTGTCGCAGATTGATGTCCAGAAAATTCGTTCGTCTGGAGTCCCAGTTCAAAAAATGCGCATCTCTAAAAAAAGATTTTGAAAATTCAGAAGAATGTATTTATTACAATGCATGCCGCCATCGGCGGCCAGCTTGTTCGTAGGAAATATGATTTTAATTGAATCTTTTATCATTTTATATTCATGGTTCTCTTCACAACATAATTTTAAACTACAGATGGCAGAAGATATTTAACCCATGTTCTATTAGTGACCTTGGACCTGTTATGTTCATTGCCTACATAAATGTCCCTATAAGAGAGGCAAATAGCTGACCATGTATTGTAACCTCTTATTCCATGTTGTCAGCACTCTTTACTCTTGTAAAATATGCTATAAATTTGATTTCAACATTAAAATAACGCAATACATTTTATGACCAACGGCATTTTAGCTGGATTAAAACATGCTGAAAACAGAAAGAGAACATAGCAACCATAACTAATCAGCGTACTTCTTAATATAAGCAAAACAATATCTCAGATAGCATGGTATACAGATTTCACGAAATACTTGATGAAATAAAATATGAAAGCAAAATGTACTAGAAAGTTATCTCAGATTACAACAATGAAAGAGAATTATGCAATTAAACATTTCCTAAAACATTGAAAACGGTTTGAGTTGTGCTGCAACAATGCAACGCATTGTTGTAAATTATAAAAAAAAAATTAATTTATTGAAATTCAAGAAAACATTGTACGGTAACGGAATTCCTATCATTGGGAGGGTAATTTTTTGAAGTTTCATAGTGTAAAAATGATTTTTGTGTTGTAATAGTTTTGGAAGTTATTAAGGAAAAACGCCAAAAGTTTGCGTAATTTTTAATTAATTAAAATTTGAGAAAAAGGGCTCCGAGGTGCACATTCCCACCCTCCAAAGTATGTTTGTGCCAAATTTCATAGCTCTAGCGCCAGCGGCCTGACCTCTAGAGAGTCAACGCACGCACACACATTCTTCTTCATAGAGATTAAAAGCAAACTACTGTAAAGAGCGCCACGTGTTCATCGATGAAAGGAGCCTTAACAAAGATGATCAACAGCAAGTAGGAACAATAACTCACCGAAAATTAAGACAGGAAGCCCATGAGTTCCTTAAAATTAATGGTTTCAGATTCCAAGAAAGAAAGAGCAAGTGCTCTACTTCACTTAAAAGCATCTCGAAGATCTAAACGCGTCACAGAAGATTAAGCTCAACGTCTCGGCTCGTTCCCGTCAAAAGGTCAGATATGAAAGGTCCATTGTGTAAATAAGCATAAATTTCATTATCGAAAGCATTATTCCCGAAGCACAAAGGAAAGCTGCAGTGCAAAAATTTGATAGGAAAGAAGGTTAATGGACTGAAGATTAAATCTTAATGAATCGTGAATGTAATGAAGTTCATTATTCTCGATGAATATAAGACATTATTTCCCTTTCATCTTTCTGGCTACTTCAGTCCATTAAAGATCATTAAGCCAACGTTGTGTGAAAAAGAAATTGTTCATTTGATTTTTTTTGTGTTAAAATATGCGGTTGACAGTGATTCATAAGTTTCGTAAAAGAGTTTTGTCATATAAAGATATTTATATCTATCGTCGATTTCATTTTTCTTTTCGAGTTTTTAAATACATTAAGTAGATTCATTTTATTATTTTAAATTATATGAATATGGAATATACTTTTTCTCACGAATAAAGGAAAAACTGCGTGATCTTAATTTATATTTCATCATTTTTATTCTCAATTAATATAATCCTTTTATGAAAGACACATTCTTAACCATTTTTCTATCATCAAACGCTTTTATTTAAGACATTGTGTGTGATGGTAAGCGTTTTAATTCTCATTATACGAAACAAAAGCAACGAAATGTACACAATAAAGTTTACAGACTGGCCTATCGTCTTTAGGTTTCATGATCAAAAATCGTTCAAACGCTTTATAGCGCAGACTATTGGAGTAAAAGCTACAAAATTTGGCATGCAGTTATTTCTAGGGAACTAAGGGCTCATTAAAAGAGCGTTTTCAAAATTTTAATTAGATCTTTGATAATTCAAAATATGATCGATATTTTTACCAATTTCTTCAATAAGTACGGAACATAATATCACACAAAAACAATTTTTACGCCATTCTAAAATTTAAAAAAATATGTTTCTATTGATAATAATTTTATCTCCACACATTTTTTCTTTAATTTTAATTAATTATTTCAATTTAGCTTTAATTAAAATTATTTTGTAGCGATGCTTTTCCTTTATGTATCCGAGGCCATCTGACTAGAAGTCAAAATTACGATATCCTTTCCAAAATAATTCATATGTTGCTTGAGAATAGGACCTTAATATTAACTTAACATAGTTTATATAACGTTGTAACGCTATTTTATCTCCATGCTGTAACGCAACAAAATATCAAAATTGTGAATAATCAGTGTGAATGTGTTTATAGCTCTCGTACTAGGCAAAAAAATTAGACTTTTCAGCTTAACATCTTTCAAAACATTGGATGCTTCTTAACATGATAATTATTTCTGTAAATTGTTCGACGGGAAAATTTTTATGTCCAGAATGCAACGGCTGATACAATCAGGCCATTCGAAGACTAGGAAGGCGAATAAAGCCGGAAACATTATTATGATAGAGAATGGACTAGAGCTTTGAATATTCTTTAATTCTTCATTATTTTCTATTTAAAACATTTAAATGTTTAAAATTTTATGTTCATTTCAGCTTTTATACTATTTTGTATAAAAACTGAATTTTATTGAAACTATTTATTTGTTATTCTCAAACAGATGCCAATAATGGCCATTGTACTGAGCTGGAAACATTTTTATTTTTGTATTTATCTGTCTATGCGAATTTTCCATTCATTCCAAACTAGTAGTGGAAATATGTTGTATAATATTTTTACAATATTATATAGAATTTTTTATTTCTTTTAGAGAATTATAATTTATCATATTTCAAAAGTAGCTTCTTAATTTTTCTCTTTATTAACTGCGAGATTTCGGAATTAGATTCTAAATTAGGGAATAAGCTTAATGCAAAGGAATCTTATGTGAACTTGAAACCCTCTAATTTCCGAAGAATCTCATTCCATTCATGGATTAATGAAAAGAACTCACATGCTATTTGCTATGATATGAAATATGTGACTGTGTATTCAATTCGCATTCACATATAGTACCTTATAAGATTGCACATAAAACCGATAATGCTAATATAAATATTAAAATGTGTTTCAATGGTAAAATATTTATGAATTTTAAATGACACTTAGTAATTAATCAATATGCTTAGCTATTAATATACTATATAATTGTGGGAAATCCAAATTTAATTGGAGAGTACCAGCAACATCAAAAGACACATTATCTTTCCCTCCCCCCTCCCAAAAAGTGCATATCTCAGGATTTCTTATAGTCATGGAAGAAAACGAATATCTTCCCTTTCTTGTTTTGATTCGGAAGTTATTGACCCTTGTGCTCCGAGAAAATATCCAATTTCTACCAAGACTATTGAACTCCGTACTGAAATATGTGGATAGTTTATCTTTGTCAGTTGTTAATGCTCCATTTTCTCTGAAAATCTATCTAATCTTTAATATCTTCTTGCGTTAAGATCAGAAAAATCTTTTGTCGTTTGATAGCAAAATTTTTACTTTATAAGAGAAAGCCTATTGATCTAATTACAAAAGTCTTGCTTTTGAAACTTTTAGTAGTCATTTATTTTTTTCCGTCAGTTATTCAAGAATTAATTTTCATATGAGTCCTCTTTTCAAATAGGTTTTCATTACGTTTGTAGAAATTGAAATTTCATCGCATCCGTGATATTAAAGTTAATGATAAAAGACGTGTTTTGCCTGTTTGAAATATAAACTTAGCACATAACAATCTTTCACACGTTAAAATTCAATTAAATCACCAATTGATTGATTACGTTTGGTATCTTACATTTTCAACTTTTTTACAGCTGGTGTTTTATTATTTTTCGTAGCTGAGATAAGAATAATAAGAATATGTTGTAGTCAAAATTAAATGTTCCCTTTAAGCTAATTATTCAATAATATCACAAGAAATAACTCTAACGAAGTTATATAGCAGGAAATAATATTTCACATTTCCTTATAATATTTACTGATTTTTATTTATCTCTTCTTGGAGATAATTGTTTATATTCTCGACTAAAAAATTTTGAATAATTTTTTCGGATTTTCAAAAATCTGAATTTATTGAGTTATATCTTTTAGGCTTTGATTGGTAACGATACAATTTCTACCATGATATAGTATTTCTAATAAAAGCCAGTGGCCATTCATCACTAATCTTCTTCCATTCGGACACAGTGCGAATTTATCAATTCGTGCGAAGTATAAAATCGAATCTAATGGTACCAACTCAGACATATAAACTGTCATTTCCAATCTGCATCCTTCGCTCTTCTAGAACAGGGAATCATTGTAGATACACATGGTGCCCCATTAAATAAGGGCCACTCTCCCTTAACTGCAGAACGACGGCAGCTGTAGTTATGAAAGTAGTGGTTAGGTATAGTAAATAGTCTATGCGCTATGCGATAAGGCAACTTACAGTGTCATCTAGTGACAAACTCCGGAGTTAGTGTTCCTATCTCGAAAATTGTACAAAATATGGTGGAAAATGTGAATTACAACGTTGTAGAGCGTTATCGATTTAGTACAGAAAGACCTTGTGCACGTTAATACGAAGAACAGAATCCTTAAAACGCACATTTATTTGTGTGCATTGTCCGAAATTGTGACGTCACAAGATATAGAGTAAAGGAGAAAATGTTATTTTTCGGACAAAAAATGACCCCATTATACTTTTTCCTGTGAGAATAACTCAAACAGCAGATTTATGCGACATTTTTGCAAACATTGCAGGGCCTTTGATGACGTATTACTGATGCTTGTGCTAGTGCATCAATTATATGCTGAAACGTGTGCAAAGTGAAATTCAAACAAGGCCTTAGATTTGCATTGTAGATGACGGAGAGCACTTTGAACACCAAAAAATAAAGATGTCTTTCGATAATTAATTGTTTTTTCTCTTTTAAACCCGTTTTGTGACGTCACAGTTTCGTATATCGCAAACAATCCAATATGCATTTTAAGCATTCCGTTCTTAGTATTAATATACACAAGGTATGTTTTCGTACTAAATCAATAACGCTCTACAACTTTGTAATTCAGATTTCCCCCTATTTTGTAGAATTTTCGAGATAGGAACAGTAACTCCAAAGTTTGCCACTAGGTGGCGCTGCAAGTGCTCTCATCGCATAGCGCATAGATATTTTACTATACCTAAACACTACTTTCATAACTACAGCTGCCGCCGTTCTGAAGTTAAGGGAGGGATATTTAAGTGGGCGACCTGTACTTTGGCTCTGATTAGATAACGGTTGTAACAAAGCACTACTTTACTCATAACCGTTTTGTGGTTTAACGGAGACAGGTCGAACACTGTCTTACATCAGTTGAATCGGCGAGAAAATCTGAGTCCATTATTGATGAAGTATTTATATGGGAACACATTTGCAAGGAAACATTCATTTCCCCCATTTGTTGACATTGAATCGGCAGACACTAAAGGATACAGAACCGATTAAGTTATCGGTGCTAGATGTGTTTAATTAAATTGTAAATATTGGTTTAGCTACTTGAGGTGAGAGTTTGCGAGGGATTTCCCTGCTTAGATATCATCAACAAATTTGTGTAAAATGATTGACTTTTCTCTAGTCGACAGTTGCAACTGTCTGCCAATGAAACTGAGCAACAGTATGCGTCATTGGCATTTTTTTCAATCCATGATGAATGGATGATGTACTGCTAAACAAATACTTACATTCATTTCGCAGTTTTTCTATGTTGAATAAATTTGGATTTCTGCAATAAACACCTCCATATAAATTTGTGAGAAACCTTTTTAAATTTAAAATTTAATATATCTCTGCAAGTTTTGCAGATAGAATCGTGAAATTTAATTTGCACATATAAGAATGAAAGAGAAAAATTTTACTCACTGAAACCTTTACTCTTTGGAGAACCTTTAAAAATTTAATTTTCCTAACTTTTTATTTTCATTTTCCACAGAAACCAATGAGTTTTGGCATAAATTCCCACCTTATTTGATGTAACATTGTATTTCGAAGTATGTGTATAAGTGCAAGATTTAAGGAAATAAATGCTTGTTCCACTTTCTTGGGACACCTTGTAAATAGTATTTAAAGTAAATTTGGAGGAATCTAACAACTGTTAAATTCACTAAGAAGGAGTTTTTTTAATAGTTTCAGTGCGGTTGGTTGTTAATCTGATAAACCAAACCTTGTTCTCTTCTGGAAATAAACGCTTAATAATTACTGGAAATTAAATTATCAGTTTTCTTGTACTTATAATAAAATAATCAACTACACATAATTATAAAGCTTGTTATTCAGTACGCTTGCCTGAGTTCCGAAATTACATGGAACACTTTACTTTTTTTTATTCATCCGATATCTGGATTTTGTAGCCAAGATTACTGCTTATGGATTCACTCGCTAAATTTGCTAAGTACCCTAAGTGAATCTTTTTGTTGTTAATAATAGCAATTGAATGGGAGAGGTTTTGCAGGATTCGTGGTATTTAATTAGGCAGTCTAGCCTTAACTGCTACTTTATTAGACAATAAAGATTCAAAACTCATTTAATGGTAACGATAACTAACTGCTCATGAGAACACATAGAAAAATCTCCCTACAGGAGTGAATATTTCCCCAAAAAGGGAACTGGACTTGCTGGAGCGAACATTAATAGATAGTTAAATAACGAAAATTAGTTTACTTTGTCCGCCCGACAGAGCAGTCTGCTGTGATAGATAATACGATATTTGTTCTGACCTCCTCGATGTTGACTTTGGCTAGATAGGGTTGTGATGTTGTCTCTGGGTTCTTTTATTTATACAGGCTCCTAAAAGGAAAATGAAAGGGTAAAGTTTATGTGACCTATTTCCAGATTTAGGTAACTCACTGTGTCGTATCATAAACATTTTGGCATTCACATATTGTCGTGTACAAAATGTATTACTTATTCAAATTCTCATAAATGTATTTCATTTTAAAAATTAAAACTTCATTTCAACCTGTAGTGATTAAATTTATAATTTTCGTAAGTAAAGTAATGAATTATTTATTATTTTAATATAGGTTTTGGAATACAAATTCTTTACGAATCACAGGATTTGTAAAATTTATGAAGTGCGAATAAACCTTTTTGATCCAAAATATTGAAAGTATTTCCAGTAAATTTTTATTTACTTAGTCTATTCTGGACTATAAAAGAATATATCATCGATAGCGTTACATTTTAAAGCAGAACTGCATAAAAAAACGTGTTACATTTGATTAAATATTTTTGACTTAACAGCTCATAATTAGCTATAAGTATTATATAATCATTATATAATGAAGTTACTGTCATAGGAAGAATGTCCAGTTACTTTTCAGAGATTTCTTCGGCTGAATATTTAACTACATAGCAACTAGTCTTACTAAAGCGGACATTTACGGATAGTTAAATAACGAAAATTGCCCGTTCCAGCAGTATGATGTGCTGTAAAACACGACTACACCAACAAGCTTGGACACCTTCTGTGTCGACTTCGGCAGGATATAATTGCCTCTGGATTTCTTTGTTTTTACTTGCTCATATAATGAGAAAGAAAGTGCAAAGTTCACTTGCAATTTATGGATACAGAGCTTGCCGTCTTCAGAATCCAGAATGAAAGTTTTAATTAGTAATCCATTTAAAAATCTGTCCAAAAAATAGTGTGGATAAAATAAATTTGTTATTGAATCTGCCATAAAAAGCAATATCATTATCAAATCTGGGGATACCTTGTATCGAGTAGATATATCTATTTACTTCAAAATATCCTGCAGCAATTTTAGGTAATATAGGGAGGCAATATAGGTGATTCGATTCCGAAGAAATTCTGATATTAAAATGCTAATAATAAAAGCAATTAACTGATTAATAAAAGATGAAAAATGAAAAGATTTTGTTTAAATCAGGGCCGGATTATTGAATAGGCAAAGCAGGTAACTGCCTATTGGCCCCGAAGGGTTTGCGGTGTTTACAGGGTTGCCTAATTTTCTGCTTTCATTTGGTTACATTGGTCATATGTATTGAAATAAAAATCAAAAATATTCATAAAACATATATAATTCTAAAAACATTTATTATTATTAAAACATATATGTGAGATTCAATAACAAATTTATTTCATCCCCACTATTTTTTGGACAGATTTTTAAATGGATAGGCAAAAAAGAGGAAAAAATTATAATTCTACGAATTGAAACTTTGATTCTGGAATCTGAAGATGACAAGGTCTGTATTCATAATTGCGTTATATCCATATTCAAATTAAAATCAACTATATTTTCAACTTCAAAACATTACTCTCATTTTTTAAAAGTCCTTAGCAGGTTAGTGAGCTAATTTTTATCCCCTGTCGGCTCATTAACTCACGAGTCAATAGCCTTGGAAAACTTTTTATTTAAATGTTTAGAATTATTTAAAAATAGTGTTTTTTTAACATTTTGCTTAAAATTACTTTTGGTTTTCTTTATATTTGAGATACCGAAACCACATCTCTTGACGATCACCCGCAATTAAATGTCTTTTTATTTCAGTTAGTCGTTATAAATGTTTCTTAAAATCTGCTTATATAATTAAATTCAAATTAATATCCTGTTTCTGAAGTCTGGAAAGGGAAAGGGGCCTCGAAATTTACATTTCATAAGGGGCCCTACAGAGCGTAATACGCCCTGGTTTAAATTTTTGATAATGGTTTCAAGATGGTACCTCTATCATTAAAGGATGCTTTAGATATTTACTCTATTTCTAAATTACGTCTGAATGATGATGATCGAAATGAAGATTTGCGTAATAAAATTTATGTACAGGTAGAAACAACTAACAAACTAGATTTCCATCTCAAAATTCTGCCTCATAGGTACTGATAAAAATTGTTTATGAAATTCACATATTATATATAATTGCTATTATTTATTTTTTGCACAAAAGAATTTATAATCAACATAAGTATTCCTAAATATATCTTCGCATCAATTTTTCATAGTTTCACATCAGAAGCATCCAGTATTAGATTGTAATTTTATGCAGTTGAGAAGATGTTTGAAATTAATTAATTTTTTAATGAAACTCTAAGATTAAATTTAAGATGTAAAGCAAACAGAAACCTAGCTTTACTGAAAAAAGCCGATTTGCTGAAAAATAGTTGAAAATATAAATTTTTGGACTTCAGAAGCTTTTATTTTTGAATAAGATGTAAAAATTTCACAGAAAATTTATATAATAGAATTTAAATTACCTGACGATAATAGTATAATTTACATAGAATTTCATTAAGAAGTAGATGCAATTTCCAACAATGGAAAAAGAATGATTTAAATGCTCTAATATTTAACAGAAAGAAGATAAATTGCTGAAAATTAACTAAAACCGTAACTTTTTTAGTTATGCTGAGACGGCAATATTTATAAAAATTAAGAGTAATTTCTGTTATTGATTTTATTTACGTAGCATAGAATGGCGTGCCTGACTCATAAATTGAGTGATAGAATATTAGTTACATAAATCTGAAACTAAAAGAACGTTTCAATTAATATAAAGAAAAAATAACTTGGATATCAAGAAGTACCTTGCACGTCCTTTACATTCTTATAAGCGTTGTTATAACAACAGTTTTTCCAAAAAGGATGTATCATCTAATAAGTGGGTTACATATTTTCGTAGGTCAAGGGTATTACTTTAATGGCACAGCAAACCAATTTGATCTTGAATCCTCTCATGACCTCAAAATCTCATTAGTACGTTTGGCATAATGGTATGATTTAGCATACTTAATAACAGTTTTTATTGCACCACATGAAAGAATTGCGTTTATTGGCAAAAATATTTATGTATGTCATTTTATACACTCATTCTCATAAATTAAGGATATTTGAGAATCTCCGGAAAAAACATACTAGACGAAAATTTCTAATGAGACATAAATACATATATCTTCGGGTACAATATTCTTGTGTTTGAAACTGAAAAATGTTACTAGATTGCGTAGAAAGTAAATCGTAAGAGGCATAGAAATTGGTGGAATACTTAAAAGGAACCATTTCTGAAATGTAGTGTGAGTAGTTCAACAACAGCGTGTAAACCTGAAATTGTGATACACGAGTAGCTATGACTCAGAGGATCCAAATGGACGATTTTTATAATTATCATAACAGTTAGTTGGTTAGAATGTGATCGGTCACAGATGAAATCATCTTAGAAACTGGAAATCTCTCAGATTGTCATATCTAGGCTGTGACAAAGTACAAAAGGAATGAATAGAACATACTGATCGTCTTTGAATGAATAGAATCAATAAGATCGGTATTATGCCGTAACTGCCAAACAATAGGTAAAATAATCCAGCAAATCTGTCCCGTCAACTGTCGTAATTCATTAGGTACAATAGTTTTGAAATAAACCGTATACAAACTGTTGTGAGGGTGTGATCTATATGCCTACAGACCTCTCATTGAAACTCTATGGCCGGAAGGTTATCCTGTTACAAAGAACATGGCAACTGGACACCAGAAAAATGCATCCGTGTGTTGTTTACTGCCAATTCCAGGCTTTCTCTGCAATCTGACCGAAGTCGAACATTCGTATTACCTGTAGTCTGCCAAGTCGTTAAAACCGCCACTGAACACCACTGTTACGGTTGCCCTGCAAGGCTAGTTTGGATAAAATTGTCATGGGTTTTCTGTAACATATCATCATGTTTATCAAAGACAACTTACCGGCAAGATTCATGCAATGTCATCCTGAAATAGGCTTGTCTTATCAGAGATGTAATTGTCTGAAATTCTGTCTTAATAGATGTTAACTCCAGACCACACCATACAACCAACGTGGACGAATGCCTTGAAAAGAGATTGTGATCCGTTTGGAGTAACTGGATTTATACACCAATTTGAATTCGGTTGAGCATGCATGAAACATTCTTGTGAGGTGGGTTGTAGCACGCATCCACCTTCTAGGTGCATTCAAGCTATAGCACAGCTTACTTGGAATGTCACCGACTCAAGCGTGGAGTGACCTACGATAAGAACAGTTAGATAATATTTGTGTTCAGCTTGTCCAGACTAGGTATTGTCTGTGTTGCTGCCCACAGAAAACATGCAGTTAATAACTCTCATGAATACCAAACCATTAGTTTTTATAGACGAGGAATGTATTCTTCTTTGCTCTAGATCATTTCCCTATTTTTGTTGTATGTTGTGGCATTTGCGCCGTTCTTAATTTTCTGTACCTTCTTTGCATGAAACAGGTTTGTACATTTTTGACTTCATTCGTTCGAACTGTCATTACCTTTAAGTTAATTAATGAACAAGAGTGTATTCTATTTGAGTTCTACAGAACAATTTTACTTAAAATTTCTCATTTACGAAAAAGCTGTTTTTATTTATAAATCTAATTCTCGTTTAGTCAAAAAAAGACCTTATTAAATTTATTACAAAAGAATTTGCTTCATAAGCGAAAAAAGTAAAGCGTCGTTTATTTTTTCAAGAATATGCGTAACACGTGAATAATAAACAGAAACTTTGTCACTCTTTCTCGGAATTACAATTCAACTAGTTTAAGAACAATTTTAAAGGCATTGTAAAGTCCCAATAATTCATGCGATAATCATTAATCTTAATGTTCCGGAGAAAACGTCAAAACATTTATCTCTACGCATAGCTTGTAATGTTATATCCGAAATAAATATTTAACATGAAGAATCGTTTGAGGTAAGGAATGCCATATTTCACTTAGTCTGTTGATTTAAATGTTTTCCTGAACAAGTCGAGGGAGTCCTCTATACATGTAGAAAAGTAGAAAATAACTTTATTCTGCTAGAACCCTTTACTTATTTATTTTCCCAATGGACTGGAAATATGTTGCGAGTGATTATTTTTTATTTCCATCTTGCAGGAGAATAAATTTTATTTTTATGGCTTCCTGAGAGGTATTGCTAACCGGGATCAATTTTCCACTCTTTCTTATTGCATTCTTCCTGGAACTGTTATCAATAGAAGGGGTAATGCCCTCAAATGTCTCAATTTTTCATTCTCTGCCAATAGCAGGTTTGGTCGCTTCAAGTTGTTCCACAATCCTCTGATATATTTCCATTAATTTGAATTTCTTCTGAGTTTTTGTTATGGAGATGTTCATTTAAAAGTACTCGCAAGAGAATAAACTGCATTTTTCTTTTTGAAATCTTCTTTAGTCTTTCTACTTTATTCATTATATGCTCGATTTATCTTTTATCTCAAAAAATCGAGAATGAACTTAATTTGTGTATTTAAATTTTCAACTCTATGGTCCAAAATGTTTGAATTTAGTTAAAATTAAATTAAATTAATTATATTTTGACATTTGTTAGTCTTTGGAGTTTGACAAACCTGGTGTTCTGTTATCCTTAATTTACGTAGCAATCACATTCATAAATATTTGATGTTGTTATTTCACTTATTTTCCTAAACAAGGACCCTAAATTTATTAAAATCAGAAACCTATGACTTCACTATCACATATGAAGCAATATGATTCATTAACCTTTTAGTTACAAACTTCATTTTTGTTTCACAGTCTGTAAATATATGTTCCATTTCATACAAACAATGCATTGCTTAATCTCGGCAGTTATGTTACGTGCTGTCTTCTGCTCGATTATTTGAGTTCCGTTGACAAGTCTGAATATAATTAAATTTCTCGCCAAGTGGGAATTTGGCGCGCGCTGCCGGTGGGAATGGGCCATCTTCCAGGGAAGCGGATGACGGCTGACAAAAGAGTCGCTTGAATGGAAACTTCAAGAATATATTATTTCAACATTAAAGGGAAATACCGCGATAGAAATATTATAATAAAAATACAACAAAGCTGACTTCTTATATACATTTTTTAAAATACAGAGAGATAACATCCATTTCGAAATATAGAAAAAACTCGTTTCATTTAAAAAATTCTCGAAATTACATTCGATTAACTAAATCTGAAATTTTAAAAAGCTCGCTTCTAAATAATTGCCATCACTAGCTTTTGCTATGCATTTAATAGGGGTTACACCTCCATCGGGGGAACTCCGAGAGTACGCTGATGAGAGGTTGCCGTAAAGTAAGCAGGCTCTCGTCAACCTTATGGCACAATAATGGTGGTGTGGCTCTTTGGGCCCAGTTCCGGAGACAGTTCTAAACCGGTAAAACGGGGGATATTGCACGAGCTGTTCCCAATGTGCGACATTATGCAGGAACCATAGTGTCTGACTATCTGTTGCGGCGGTCGGTCATTCAATAGTTTACCCGGATGCTTCTACAGGGCGGGGTGATGTTCCTTGTGCCTAATAGGGTCATATCTTAATACGACTTATCACATTAATATGCTGGAAAAAACACTAAATATCGAATTTTAATATTTAAATTTATTTTTCAACTTTTGATGTCTTGTAAAAGTTTAACAATTATTTATTTCATTGTCATTTATTTATTCTATATATTTACTTTTTGCATTTGGTACCCTGCCTTTAGTTGGTAGCGGTTATTTCCTACCTCACCCCTGAACCTGTCCGGGTTCTATTGTGTCCCAGATTGAATTTCATAAAATCTGGTCGTCTAACCAGAAGCACCCAGAAACTCTGAAAGTATGTACCTGATAGCCCGTGTTCTATAGTATCCCAGATTAGAGATAAGATAATCTGGTCGTCTAACCAGAAACACTCAGCAACTCTGAACTTCCGTCCATGATAGCCCCGGTTTTATAGCATCCCAGATTAGAGACAAGTTAATCTGGTCATCTAACCAGGAACACCCAGCAACTGTGAACCTACGTTCCTGATAGCCCGTGTTCTATAGTATCCCAGATTAGAGATCAGATAACCTGGTCGTCTATCCAGAAAGTCCTTGAACCTGCACTTATGATAGCCCGTGTACTAATGTGTCCAGATTGATGTCCAGAAAATTCGTTCGTCTGGAGTACGAGTTCAAAAAATGCGCATCTCTAAAAAAGTTTTTGGAAAATCAAAAGAATGTTTTTATTTCATTACTTGCCGCCTTCGGCGACCAGCTTTTTCGCTGGAAATATTACTTCAATTGAATCTTGTATCATTTTATAATCATGTTCTCTTAACAACATAATTTTAAACTTCAGATTGCAGAAGATATTTAACCCACGTTTTATTAGTGACCTTGGACCTGTTCTGTTCACTATGTACATAAATGTCCCTATTAGAGGCAAATAACTGACCAAGTAT
Organism: Araneus ventricosus; assembly: GCA_013235015.1. Lineage (NCBI taxonomy): Eukaryota > Metazoa > Arthropoda > Arachnida > Araneae > Araneidae > Araneus > Araneus ventricosus. Next base: position 67,205 of record BGPR01003127.1, on the reverse strand, counting down.
TGTAACCTCTAATTCCACGTTGTCGGCACTATTTTCTCTTGTAAAATATGCTCTGCATTTGATTTCAACTTTAAAATGACGCTGCTCATTTTATGATCAACGGCATGTTAGCTGGTTTAATACAGGCTGAAAACACAATGAAAACATAGAAACCATAACTATTCAGCGTATTTCTTAATATAAGCAAAACAATATCTCAGATAGCATGGTATACAGATTTCTTGATAAAACGAAATATGAAAGCAAAATGTATTAGGATATTATCTCAGATTATAACAATGAAAAAGAAATATGCAATTAAACATTTATTTAAACAATGAAAACGGTTTGAGTTGCGTTGCAACAATGAAAATTATTGTTGTAAATTATATCAAAAACAAATTTAAAATTTATTAAAATTCATGAAAACGTTGTACGGTAACTTAATTTCCATCAATGGAAAGGTAATGTTTTGCAGTTTCAGATAGTGTAAAAATGATTTCTGTGTTGAAATAGTGTCGGAAGTTATTAAGGAAAAACGCCAGAAGCTTGCGTATTTTTTAATTAATTAAAATTTTAAACAAAGGCTCCGAGGTGAACATTCCCAACCTCACAAGGACGTTTGTGCCAAATTCCGTAGCTCTAAGGCCAGCGCACAGTATGTTATTTTCGTAATCTAGAGGAACAAAATGTCCAAATTCAGTGGGTTAAATAAACGATTAAGAGTTTTTCATGAAATAAAATAGCACGATAAATGTTTTAGACATATATTTTAACATAACTATAAATAATAACAATACAACATGACTGAGGTTCAAAGCGCTATGAAATAAAGTAAATCATAAAAAATGATATGTATTTAAATTTGTAATTAGAAACAGAGGGCAGGTGGTCGGCCAGTTCGACTCTTTTTTTCTGTTTTCTGGCGCAATTTCTTGAAATATAAACATTAGTTCCAGAAAATATGGTTTATCCGCTTTGCAAATAAACAAAAATTTCACCTGCGTAGAAAAGTAAGAAAATTGACTTTTGTCCATCTAGAATTACGAAAATAACACACTATGCAGCAGTCTGACCTCTAGAGAGCCAAGGCACGCACACACATTCTCCTTTATTATTAGTAGAGATTAAAAGCAAACTACTATAAAGAGCGCCACGAGTTCATCGCTGAAAGGAGCCTTAACAAAGATGATCAACTGTAAGCAGGAACAATAACTCACCGAAAATTAAGACAGGAAGCCCATGAGTTCCTTAAGTTAATGGTTTCAGATTCTAAGAAAGAAAGAACAAGTGCTCTAAGAGAGACAACATCCATTTCGAAATATAGGAAAAACTCGTTCGATTTAAAAAATGCTGGAAATTGCATTCAACTAACTAAATCTAAAATTTTCAGAAGCTCGCTGCTAAATAATTGCCCTCACTAACTTTTACTATACATTTAAAAGTTTCTCACCTTAATAAGACTTATCACATTAATATCCTGGAAAAAAACACTAAAATGTCGAATTTCACTATTTAAATTTACTTTCAACGTTTCCGGTTTTGTAAAAGTTTAATAATTATTTATTTCATTGTAATTTATTTATTTTCTTTATTTACATATTTTTTGCATTTTGTACCCTGCCGCTAGTTGGTAACGTTTATTTCCTACCTCACCCCTGAACCTGTCCAGGTTCTATTGTGTCCCAGATTGAATTTCATAAAATTTGGTCGTCTAACCAGAAACACCCAGAAACTCTGAACCTGTGTCTCTGATAGCCCGGGTTCTATCGTATGCCAGATTTGATATCAGAAAATCAGGTCGTCTAATCAGAAACACCCAGAAACTGTGAACCTACGTCCCTGATAGCCCGGGTTCTATAGTAATTCACGAAAGTCTTGATGAAATAAAATATGAACTCAGATTACAACAATGAAAGGGAAACATACAATTAAATATTTGTTTAAACAGTGAAAACGGTTAGAGTTGCGTTGCAACAATGAAAAATAGTGTTGTAAATTACACCAAAATTTTTTTAATATTTATTAAAATTCGAGAAAACATTGTACAGTAACTTAATTTATATCATTGGAAAGATAATGGTTTGCACTCTCAGATAGAGTAAAATTGATTTTTGTGCTGTAATATTTTCGGAAGTTATTAAGGAAAAATGCCAAAAGTTTACGTAATTTTTAATTAATTAAAATTCAAATTAAAATTTGAGAAAGAGGCTCCTAGGTGCACATTCCCACCCTCCAAAGTATGTTTGTACCAAATTTCGTAGCTCTAACGTCAGCGGTCTGACCTCTAGAGAGCCAATGCACGCACACACATTCTCCTTTATTATTAGTAGAGATTAAAAGAAAACTACTATAAAGAGCGCCCAGAGTTCATCAATGAAAGGAGCCTTAACAAAGATGATCAACAGCAAGTAGGAACAATAACTCACCGAAAATTAAGACATGAAGCCCATGAGTTCCTTAAATTAATGGTTTCAGATTCCAAGAAAGAAAGAGCAAGTGCTCTACTTCACTTAAAAGCATCTCGAAGATCTAAACGCGTCACAGAAGATTAAGCTCAACGTCTCGGCTCGTTCCCGTCAAAAGGTCATACATGAAAGGTTCATTGTGTAAATAAGCATAACTTTCATTATCGAATGCATTATTCTCGAAGCACAAAGGAAATCGGCAGTGCAAAAATGAGATAGAAAAGAAGGTTAATGGACTGACGATTAAATCTTAATGAATCGTGAATGTAATGAAGTTCATTATTCTCTATGGATATAAGACATTATTTTTCTTTCGTCTTTCTGGTTACTTCAGCCCATTAAAGATCATTAAGCAAAAGTTGTGTGAAAAAGAAATTGTTCATTTGATTTTTTTTTCTGTTAAAATATGTGGTTGACAACGATTCATAAGCTTCGTAAAAGATTTTTGTCTTAAAAAGATAAGAAAATTTATATTTATTTTCAAGTTTTTAAATAGATTAAGTAGATGCATTGTATTATTTTGAATGATATGTATGTGGAATATACTTTTTTTTCGTGAATAAAGGAAAAACTGCATGATCCGAATTTATATTTCTTTATTTTGATTCTCAATTAAAATAATCCTTTTATGAAAGACACATTCTTAGCCAGTTTTCTATCATCAAACGCTTTTATTTAAAACATTGTTTGTGATGTTAAGCGTTTTAATTCTGATTATACAAAACAAAAGCAACCAAATAAACGTAATAAAGTTTACAGGCTTGCCTATCGTCTTGAGGTTTCGCGATCAAAAATTATATAAACGCTCTATAGGGCCGACCGTTACACTAAAAGTCGCAAAATGTGGCACGCAGTTATTTCGAGGGAACTAAGGGCTCATTAAAAGAAATTTTTCCAAAATTTTGATTACATCTTTAATAATTCAAAATATGATCGAAATTTTTACCAATTTCTTCAATAACTTCGGAACATAATATCACACAAAAACAATTTTTACGCCGTTCTAAAATTTAAAAAAATAGGTTTCTAATGATAATAATTTTATCTCCACGCATTTTGCTTTAATTTTAATTAATTATTTCCATTTAGCTTTAATTAAAATTATTTTGTAGCGATGCTTTTCCTTTATGTATCCGAGGACATCTAGCTAGAAGTCAAAATTACGATTTCCGTTGCAAAATAATTCATATGTTTCTTGAGAATTAGACTTAATATTAATTTAACATAGTTTACATAACGCTGTAACGCTATTTTATCTCCACGCTATAAAACAACAAAATATCAAAATTGTGCATAATCAGTGTGAATATGTTAGTAGCTCTCGTACTAAGCAAAAAAAAATCAGACTTTTCAGCTTAACATTTTTCAAGACATTGAATGCTTTTCAGCATGATAATTATTTCTGTAAATTCTGCGATGGTAAAACCGTTATATCCAGACTGCAACGGCTGATACAATCAAGCCATTCTAAGACTAGAAAGGCGAATAAATCCTGAAACATTATTATGATAGAGTATGGACTAGAGCTTTGAATCTTCTTCTATTCTTCATTTTTCTCTATTTAAAACATTTAAAGGTTTAAAATTTTATTTTTACCTCAGTATTTATACAATTTTGTATAAACATTTAATTTTTTTGAAACTATCTACAGTAGAGTTTCCCTACAACGAAGTCTCCCTACAGCGAATTTCTCCCTATAACGAAATTTTTAATCGGAATGTTTAATAACATTCAAAATATTCTCCATATAACGAAGTGGTTGTCTCCCTATAGCGAATTTTTGTGAGACGTTTATCTTTTCGATTTTTGTCATTATTGAAGAAAGTTGCTAATTTCTGTGCAAACAAATCGCTCACTCGTACAACCACTCGCATTGTTCATTCCAGCGATAATGTCTCCCTACAAAAACGCTAGCTTTTAAAGGAGAGAAATGTTTCGGAGGAAAGAAAAGCAAATAAAGAATCCCAGTTTTGTTATGTGCTAACATGACTGGCGAGGAAAAGCTAATGATGCTTGTTATTGGCAAAAGTAAATCTCCAAGGTGTTTCAAATTAATAAAATCTTAGAAGTTAAATAGGAATTGAACAAAAAATCGTGGATGACGTCTGAAATTTTTGACAGATGGTTGAAAGCATTGGACAAGCAAAAGGGACAACAACACCTTTAAAATTCTTTTATTAATCGACAATTGTTCAATTCATTCAAAAGATTATGGAGAAAAGCTAAAAAAATATTAATATCATTTTCTTTCCTCCTAACTGCACAAATAAATTGCAGCTACTGGATCTCGAAATAATTAAAGATTTAAAAATGCACTATAGGAAAAGAATCTTGAAAGATACGATCAGTGCAATTGGAAAAAAATGAAACAGTTCAAGAAAACATCGATCTTCGAAAAGCAATTGCAGAACTTTATAAAGTATGGAAATTTGATGCAACTACTAAAACTATCCGCAATTGCTGCAAAAGGGGAGGCTTCAGTAATCAGAAAGATGACATTGATTCCGACGATGAAGATGTGATCTTGGCCAACTTGAAAAGAAAATGGAAAACAGTAGAAGGGAATGGAAGAATAACAGATGATGCAACTCTCTCCGACATTTTAGAAGTAGACGCAGAACTGTTAACTGCTTCATATCCTACAGCTGCAGAGATTTAGAACAGTTTAATGGACAACAATCAAGGCCAGAAAAGTGGCAGTTATTCCTAAAATGAAGACGTGATACAGCCGAAACCACATAGGACTGAAATGCTACAATTATTCGAAACCATTAAAAGAGGTTTCCAAATGGAAGAAAATGTGCCCGACTATATTTTTAGCTCGCTCTTAAAATGTTAAAATTTTTATGAAAATTTAACATCACGAAATGCAAAGCGATGTAAAATAACGGAATTTTTCAAGTAAAATAAACGTAAGTACATATTATTCTCTAAATTGCTGAATTTTCTTCACTTTTGAGCATTTTATTTATACAAAAAATTAGTATGAAATTAATAATAAATTTATAATATATATTACTTCATTTTTAATTGAAAATCATAATTAAATACTAATCTCCGTATAACGAAATTTTCTCTATAGCGAATTTTTTAACGGGAACCAAGCGATTTCGTTATGGGGAGACTCCACTGCATTTGTAATTCGTAAACAGATGCCGATAATGGCCTTCGTAATGAGCTGGAAACATTTTTATTTTTGTATTTATCTGTATCTGCGGTTTTTCCATTCATTCCAAATGCATGTTGTATAATATTTTTACAATATTATATAGACTTTTTTAATTTCTTTAAGAGAATTATGATTTATAACATTTCAAAACTAGCTCCTTCATTTTTCTCTTTATTAACTGCGAGATTTCGGAATTAGATTCTAAATTCGGGAATATTCTTAATGCAAAGGAATCTTATGTGAACATGAACCCCTCAAATTTGAGAAGAATCTCATTCCATTCATCGATTAATGAAGAGAACTCGCAAATTACAATCTTGAAATGCTATTTGCGCTGATATGAAATATGTGATTCTGTATTCAATTTGCATTTACATATAATACCTTATAAGATTGTACCTAAAACCGATAATGATATTATAAATATTAAAATGTGTTTCAATGATAAAATATTTATGAATTTTAAATTCCGCTTAGTAATTAAGCAATATGATTAGCTATTAATATACTATATAATTGCGGGAAAGCCAAATTAAATTGGAGAGTGCAAGCAATATGAAAAGACACATTATCATTCCCTCCCCCTCCCAAAAAGTGCATATCTCAGGATTTCTTAAAGTCATGAAAGAAAACAAATATCTTCCCTTTCTTGTTCTGATTCGAAAGTTATTGACCCCTGTGCTCCAAGAAAACATCCAATTTCTAACAAGACTATTGAACTCCGTACTGAAAAATGAGGATAATTTAGCTTTGTCAGTTGTTAATGCTCCAGTTTCTCTGAAAATCTATCTAATCTTTAATCTCTTCTTGCCTTAAGATCAGAAAAACCTTTTTTCGTTTGATAGCAAAATTTTTACTTTATAAGACAAAGCCTATTGATCTAATTACAAAAATCTTGCTTTTGAAACTTTTAGTAGTTATTTACTTTTTTTTCCGTCTGTTATTTAAAAATTAATTTTCATATGAGTCTTCTTTCCAAATAGGTTTTCATTTCGTTTGTAGAAATTGAAATTTCATCGCATCTGTGATATTTTAAGTTAATGATAAAATACGCGTTTTGCCTATTTGGAAGAGAAACTTAGTTCTCAGAGAAATACAATCTTTCACAATTTTTCACACGTTAAAATTCAATTAAATCACCAATTGATTGCTTACGTTTGGTATCTTACATTTTCAACTTTTTTATAGTTAGTGTTTTATTATTTGTCGTAGCTGACATATGAATAAAGTGTTAATACCCGGATTTAGCCAATGCTCACGTGACTCCCAAGTACGTGTAGCGGGCGGCTGCGAGAACTGTGATGTTCTCGTATTTACTGTCTTGATATTTCTGTCCTGTGTCTGTGTTGAATAAATGTTTGTTTGATAATCCCTGGTCTTATTCTTCCACCTGCGCCTCTGCCCACTCATTTAACCTAACATAAAGAATATGTTGTAGACAAAATTAAATGTTCCCTATAAGCTAATTATTTAATATTATTACAAGAAATGACTCTAAGTTATCTAGCACGAAATAACAATCCACATTTCCTTTTAATGTTTACTGATTTTTATTTATCTCTTCTTATAGATAAATGTTAATATTCTCGAGCAAAAATTGTGAATGAGTTTTTCTGATTTTTCAAAAATCTGAATTTATTGAGTTATATCTTTTAGACTTCGATTGGTAACAATACAATTTCTACCATGATATAGTATTTCTAATAAAAGCCGCCGGTCATTCATCACTAATTTTCTTCCATTCGGAAACAGTGCGACTTTATCAATTCGTACGAAGTATAAAATTGAATCTAATGACATATAAACTGTAATTTCCAATCTGCCTCCTTCATGCTTATAAAACAGGGAATCTTTGCAGATAAACAGGGTTCCCAATTAAATAAGGGCGACCCTCCCTTAACTTCAGAACGACGTCAGCTGTAGCTATGAAAGTAGTGTTTAGGTATAGTAAAAAGTCTATGCGCTATGCGATAAGACAACTTACAGTGCCATCTAGTTGCAAACACCGGAGTTAGTGTTCCTATCTCGAAAATTGTACAAAATGGGGGGAAATGTGAATTACAAAGTTGTAGAGGGTTATCGATTTAGTACAGAAAGACCCTTGTACTCAATAATACGAAGAACAGTACCCTTAAACCGCACATTTGTTTGTGTGCATTTTCCGAAATTTTTTTTGCGTCGTCACAAGACATAGAGAAAAGGAGAAAATGTTATTTTTCGTACAAAAAATGTCCCCATTATACTTTTTCCTGTGAGAATAACTCAAACAGCAGATTTATGCGAGCTTTTCGCCAACATTGCAGGACTTTCGATGACGTATTACTAGTGCTTGTGCTAGTGCACCAATTATATGCTAAAACGTTTGCAAAGTGAAACTCAAACAAGGACTTAGATTTGTATTGTAGATGACGAAGAGCACTTTAAACACCAAAAAATAAAGGTGTCTTTCGATAATGAATTGTTTTTTTTCTCTTTTTAACCCGTTTTGTGACGTCACAGTTTCGAAAATCGCGAACAATAAAATGCGCATTTTAAGCATTCCGTTCTTAGTATTAATATGCACAAGATGTGTTTTTGTACTAAATCAATAACACTCTACAACTTTGTAATTGACATTTTCTCCCTATTTTGTGCCATTTTCGAGATAGGAGCGCAAAACCGGAGTTTCCCACCAGGTGGCTCTGTAAGTGTTCTCATCGCATAGCGCATAGATATTTTACTATACGTAAACACTACTTTCATAACTACAGCTGCCGTCGTTCTGAAGTTAAGGGAGAGTTGACATATTTAATTGGGCGACCTGTATTTTGTCTCTGATCAGATAACGGCGGTAACAAAGCACTACTTTACTCATAATCGTGTAGTTTATGGGAGACAGGTTGAACATTGTCTTGCATCAGTTGAATCGGCGAGGAAATCTGAGTCCAATATTGGTGACGTATTGATATGGACATTTGAAATGAAACACTCGGACCGCCATTTGTTGACGTAGAATCGGCAGACACTAAAGGATAAAGAATCGATTAAATTATCCGTGCTGGGCGTGTTTAATTAAATTGTAAATATTAGTTTAGCTACTCGGAGCTGAGAGTTTGAGGGTGATTTCCCTGCTTGGATGTCATTGACAAATTTTGTAAAGTGATTGACTCTTCTCAAGATGTTCTTCCATTCTTTTTCAATTTGAAACTGAGTAACAGTATGTGTCACTGGCATTTTTTTTCTATCCATGATGAATGCATGATGTACTGCTAGACAAATATTTGCACTCATTTCGCAGTTTTTCTATGTTGAATAAATTTTTATTTCTGCAATAAACATCTCCATATAAATTTGTGAGAAGCCCTTTTAAATTTAAAATTTAATATATCTCCGCAAGTATTGCAGATAGAATCGTGAAATTAAATTTGTACATATAAGAGTTTAAGAGAAACATTTTTCTCATTGAAACCTTTACTCTTTGGAGAACCTTTAAAAATTTAATTTTCTTAACTTTTTATTTTCATTTTCCACAGAAACCAAAGCGTTTTGGCAAAAATTCCCGCCTTATTTGATGAAACACTGTATTTGGAAGTATGTGTATAAGTGCAAGGTTTAAGGAAATAAATTCTTGTTACACTTTCTTGGGACACCTTGTAAATAGTATTTAAAGCGAATTTGAAGGAATCTAACAACTGTTAAATTTACTAAGAAGAAGTTTTTTAATAGTTTCATTGCGGTTGTTAATCTCATAAACCAAAACTTGTTCTCCTATGGAAATAAAAGCTTAATAATTACTGAATTAAATTATCAGTTTTCTTGTACTTATAATAAAATAATTAACTTCACATAATTATAAAGCTTGTTACTCAGTGCGCTTGCCTGAATTCCGAAATAACATGGAACACTTTACTTTTATTATTCATCCGACATCTGGATTTTGTAGCCAAGATGACTGCTTATCGATTCACTCGCTAACTTTGTTAAGTACCCTAAGTGAATCCTTTTGTTGTTAATAATAGCAATTGAATCGGAGCGGTTTTGCAGGATTCGTGGAAGTTAATTAGGCACTCTAGCCTTAACTGCTACTTTATTAGACAATAAAGCTTCAAAACTCATTTAATGGTAACGATAAATAACTGCTCATGAGAACACATAGAAATATCTCCCTACAGGGGTGAATATTTCTCGAAAAAGGGAGCTGCACTTGCTGGAGCGGACATTAATAGATAGTTAAATAACCAAAATTAGTTTGCTTTGTCTGCCCGACAGAGCAGTCTGCTGTGATAGATAATACGATATTTGCTCTGACCTCCTCGATGTTGACTTTGGCGAGATAGGATTGTGATGCTGTCTCTGGGTTCTTTTATTTATTCTGGCTCCTAGAAGGAAAATGAAAGGGTAAAGTTTCTGTGACCTATTTCTAGTTTTAGGTAACTGTCTGTGTCGTATCATAAACATTTTTGCATTCGAATATCGTCGTGTACAAAATGTATTACTTATTCAAATTCTCATAAATTTATCTCATTTTAAAAATTGAAACTTGATTTCAACTTTGAGTGATTAAATATATCATTTTCGTAAGTAAATGTATATGCGTGGAACATTCTTGTGCGGTGGGTTGCAGCACGCATCCATCTTGTAGGTCCGTTCAAGCTATAGCACAGATTACTTGGGATGTCACCGATTCAAGCGTGGGGCGACCTACCACAAGAACAGTTAGATAATATTTGTGTTCAGCTTGTCCAGACGTTGAACTGTTTGTCTTGCTGCACACAGAAAACATGCAATTAATAACTCTCATAAATACCAAACCATTAATTTTTCTAGACGATGTATGTATTCTCCTTTGCTCTAGAGAGAATTTCCCTTTTTTTATTGGGTGTTGTGGTATTTGTGCCGTTTTTAATTTTCTGCAGCTTCTTTGCATCAAACAGGAGTTATGTTAGTGACAATTTGTTCGCAGTTCTTCGATTTCATTCGTTCGAACTGTCATTACTTTTAATTTAATTAATGGACAAGAGTGTATTCTACTTGAGTTCTACAGAACAATTTTACTTAAAATTTCTCATTTACGAAAAAGCTGTTTTCATTTATAAATCCAATTCTGGTTTAGTCCATATAAGAGCTTATTAAATTTATTACAAAAGAAATTGCTTCATAAGCGAAAAAAATAAAGCGTCGTTTATTTAACCAAGAATCTACGTAACGCATGGATAATAAACAAAAAATTTCACACTCCTTCTCGGAACCACAATTCAACTAGTTTAAGAACAATTTTAAAGGCAGCGTAAAGTCCCAACAATTCATGCGATAATCATTAATCTTAATGTTCCGAAGAAAACGTCAAAACATTTATCTCTACGCATAGCTTGAAATGTTCTATTCGAAATAAATATTTAACATGAAGTATCGTTTGAGGTAAGGAATGCCATATTTCACTTAGTCTGTTGGTTTAAATGTTTTCCTGAACAAGTCGAGGGAGTCCTCTATACATGTAGAAAAGTAGAAAAGAACATTATTCTGCTAGGACCCTTTACTTATTTATTTTCCCAATGGACTGGAAATATGTCACGAGTGATTATTTTTTATTTCCATCTTGCAGCAGAATAAATTTTATTTTTATGGCTTCCTGAGAGGTATTGCTAACCGGGATCAATTTTCCACTCTTTCTTATTGTATTCTTCCTGGAACTGTTTTCAATAGAAGGGGTAATGACCTCAAATGTCTCAATTTTTCATTCTGTGCCAATAGCAGGTCGCATCAAATTGTTCCACAATCTCCGGATATATTTCCATTAATTTTAATTTTTTCAAAGTTTTTATTATGGAGTAGATGTTCATTTAAAAATACTCCAAGAGAATAAATTGCATTTTGTTTCTTTTTGAAATCTACTTTAGTCTTTCTTCTTTATTCATTATATACTCGATTTATCTTTTAGTTCAAAAATCGAGAAAAAACTTAATTTGTGTATTTAAATTTTCAACTCTATGGCCCAAAATGTTTGAATTGAGGTAAAATTAAATTAAATTAATTAAAATTAAAATAAATTGTTAACATAAAAGTTCGTGAATTAGGTTTCTTCTTGAATGTCGATTGAATTAAATCTCTTCCTTTCTCTTTCTTCTTTAAAAAATGTCTTTCTTTAGTGAAATAGAATGTGATAACTACGCAACGAATTATACTACTGATTATCATTTCTGAAGTTTTATACAAATTCAGCTTTCATAGTTTATGTAAGGTTATATGATTATGAGCATAACCCATTCATTGCCATTTAAAATAATTTTTCCAATAATTGTGGCTCAGAAAGAAATTTTTCGGAAAAAAATATGCTAACAAAAATTTATCTATAAATAAAATAAGGAACTATACAGTAGCATTGCAGTTCATACCCAGTTACTGGTATATTTTCAGTCAATAATAATTATAGGTCAATAATTGAAGCCTAAAGGAAAAAACGATTTTATACTACAGTATGAAATTCCTGTCTTGACATTTTTAGTTTAAATATGAATCTTATTGTTAAAGATAAATAATTTAATTGATAAAATGTATTAAAATGTGTTTCCTACAATGTAAGCGACAACATAGCCAAACACGGCTGATGCGCCAGAAGTCGAATTTCCAAAACTTGCCATTTTCAAAGGAGACTATCGGACTAAATAGTTTTAAAATATTCTTTATTTCGTACTACATTTTCAGCTGATGTGCTTACAGAAATAGTTACCTGAAATCTTTATCATAGCTTTAACGTTAATATCTTTTTGATAGTTGTATGTATGTCTTTTTTGCCTGACGAAACAAGTAATATAAAAAAAATTAAAGTCAATTGCTACTTAGGTCAGCGATCTACACGCTTCGTCACTGACAAAAATACATGAAAAAATGACGCCTTCGTGAACATAACCAGAAAACAAAGAATATTAGGTCTAGAAGCTGGCAAACCTAGCTCCATCTACTGAGAAAAATTCGAACCAAACGAGTAAAGGCGACATATGCTTTTTCCCATGTAAAACTAAAATTAATTAATTAAATTTAATTAATGAATTAATATTTGAAAAAAACTGTATTAACATCAAGTGTCATCCACTACAAATTTAAAAAAATGCATTTGAACTTGAGTGGATGAATAAAAAGTATTTTATTAACGATTGAAAATTTGAACAAGATATATAAATAAATATATATGGGGAGAGTGTGAAGTAATAGTAGGAATTGAAATGAAAAAAAGGAATTAAATCCCAACTTTTTAAAACGCTTTTCAAATTAGAGTTTTAATAGCTTCGAAAAGAGAACAAAGAA
>BGPR01003127.1:15280-51967 GCA_013235015.1 Araneus ventricosus | reverse complement strand
GAACGATAATTTTCATCATCTCAATATTCATGGGATCACACCAAAAACGCACAAAAAATAAAGTTTTATTTGAAGCTAATATTTATCCTGTAGTATCAAGAATGGGAAGAAATGCTTTATTTCTCTTAGAATGCTGATTTGAATCGGTTTACCTTATCCAATCGTGCGATACAAATAAAATTTAAAAACAAACAAACAAAGAAATAAAACGAATTATTTCATGGAAGAACTTTTTTTAATTTCTTTTACAAATGAACAGTTAATGTTTCTGTTTCCATATTTTAGTGTTATCCTCTTATGTAGTGCAAAGTTTTTCTTTAAAATTTTTCCTGAGAATCATGATTGAATAGCTGTCTAACAATAGTTAGTTTCTATAATATTTCATATTGCATATCTTGAGAAAATTTTCTCATTTCATGGTGAAAATAGCAAATGTATGATATTTTTTGTGCGTCTAGTCAGAAAATATTTAAAACGTTAAAATGTAACATTCACAAATTCCAGATCTTCAGACTTTACACTCTAATATTAGCAATTTTAATGAAGTGGTACATGAACTTTTCCTGAATTTCTACACAAAGAAGAATTCCTTCCGAGATGGTTATGAATGCAGATGATGGCATTGCTCCCAAAGAGCTCAATTTATCACTGCCAAAACTTTTACATTTTTGCGGATCCTTTCGTGCAGAACGCAGATTCCATTCAGATAAATTTCCTCTCCTGGTCATTCTTTTATTGCTGTCGTCGCCATCTTAGCTTATCCCGATTGTGTATTTTCTTCCCTTTCATGAAGTAAAGGGATTTATCGCTCGCTGATTCCAGTTGAAGCCTTAGATATCTCAATAATTTTTCCACTTTAGGAATTCGTCTGTCTTTCGATTCTGTTATTTGTTTATATTCAGCTATTTTTATTTACAACTAGGGGGTTACACCCCCTACTCGCTCCGCTCGTCAACCCCCAAGAATCACGTTGTGATTCTTTTGGGTTCACTACGTGATCCCATCTCGCTTCGCACGCTCGCTGTATAGTCGTGTGTGCCTACTAATAATAGGAAATTATAAATACATTAATTATTAAAACTAAATTTAAATTATTTGAATAACAGGAAGTTCTAACTAAATTCTTTTTAAAAAAATAAAGCGAAACTTTCAATTACTAAAAACTAAATAATCAATTTATAAAATTAAAATTTTACCTTTATACCATATATATGTAAATGTTAGAAAGAAATTTCAATTCTAAAATGTATGATAAGATGTTTACAGATAAAAATTATTTTCATCAATCAGAAATCAGGCACTTAAAACTTCTTGGTACACACAATTGAATATTTTTTCAACAGTTTCATTAGCCCTAACTTCATTCCAACAAACTTCTAAATATTCACACTTCTCGATTAATTGCTGGTCAGAAAAGCTTTGCCACGTGTATGCACACTCTCTGTAATAATTATTTAGCCAAGAAAGATACAACCTTTCTATCTGGGTAGCTATTTATATGTCAGAAATTTTGAGTTTTCGAAAGATGTGTTAACCCATTTCACAAACTTTCAACTTAAAAAGGACACTTTAAACTGACAAATGGCTTTAAATATGTTCAGATTCACTATTCAAAATTATAACTCATAATAATCATTTACTTTTCCTTTCATAAAATTAACAAAATAGCCTTTTTTCAAATTTTTCTAAAAAATTCTTGCTTTTGACACCAAAATTTCAAACATGCTTTTTTTCACAGAAATAATTATCAGAAAAGCTTAGCCACATGTATACACCTTCGCTGCAATAATTATTTAGATAAGAAAGGAACAACTTATCTCACTGGGTAGATATTTATGTGTTAAAACCTCAGAAAATTTAAGTTTTCGAAAGATAAGTTAACCCATTTCACAAACTTTTAGCTTAAAAAGGACACTGTAAATTGACAAATGGCTTTAAATATGTTCAGATTCACTATCAAAAATTATAACCCATAATAATTATTTACTTTTACCTTCATAGAATTAACAAAATAGTCTTTTTTCAAATTTTTATAATAATTTCTAAGATTCTTGCTTTTGACACCAAAATTTCAAACATGCTTTCTTTTCCCCACAGAAATAATTATCGGTAACTTCGTTCCGTACACAACAATGCTTGACTCTATTTTGATCATTCCGATTTGATCGTCTTAGGAAAGATTTTCAGTTGTTCGACAGTTCTCTTTTTTTGACGATTTCGATTTATAATTGAAACTGCCCGACTTAAACTCATTTTGAAAAATTTCGTTGCCTCAGATCAAATCAAACTAAATTCGCCGAATCGATTGTAAAGAAAACAAAGTTGCGAGCTGTTGCCAAACGGTGATTATGAAATTCAGCCCGATTTTGCGTCCACATAAGCGTTTTATTTATAAAGATTGTTCAATTTTGAGGATGCGTGAATACAGTTATTCGTTGGTTGTATTATCTTTCGAAGAAGCTTGCAGTTGGTATTTATAGGTCTACAAATTATGAAAGTGTCCCAGAATAGTATCATGGCGATTCCCAAATTTCTTTTCTTCCCATTTTATTGTGACGCATTAAATTAATGTCAAATATATTTTTCCTTAACATTGCCTACATCTTACCTTACCTATCTACCTTAATGTTCCTATCTACGCTAACAGCTTTGTGTGAAACTACTTTTCTTCCAAAAAATATAAACATATATGATAAAATGAGAGTATAATCTATAGATAAGGCCATAAAATAATAATATCAGAATAGAGCCAGCTCATGTTCGCATGATAAAAGTAAAATGCCATTTAAGTTTGAAACCTTCCTTGCATTGAACGACTGCTGCTTGTAATGGCAAAAAAATAATTTTTTTATGTAAATGATTGTTATAATTGTTTATTTTTTGGTTTATAATTCCTTTGACTGGTGTATATGTGACCAGTTATATTGCATCTATATCTTTTTTTAAAAAATTTTATTATGTTTCGGTACCTTTTCCCCTTGTTTATTCACTTCATAGCTTAATACCATTCACGTGTTCGTATGGATGTGACCAATTTATTGTATATTTGTTTCTATTTTTTCTCTTTCCCCTTTTCTGTTTGGAATTTGCATTTGTTTCAGTTAATTTGAAGCTTCCTTCAACCCTTTTTTTGAGCCTTTTACTTACTTCTGTAAGCCTTGTGTTGTACTTGTTGGTGCACAAGGAGTTATTTCTCAAGAGATTGCAAGAAACAAAATTTCCTTTGACAGTATAATTCTATTTACCACATTAGAAATTTAATTCAGTTTTTATTTTTATGAGTTTTTAAACTATATGATACCTTTACTAGCAGAAGACTGTAATATATCTTCTAGGCGTTGTTCACTATTTTGAATGTCGTACAATATCATGAAGAAATCGTGACAACATTCTATAGCATCTTATGCTATTAGGTATTCCTCTCTTATAATTTTTTTTATTTATATTAGAATAATCTTTGTTTGCTAGCATTATTTGAATGCGCTATCTAAACTTTATTAGCTCTTTTGAATTTATGTTATATTTCTTTAGTTCCATATTAATATTTTATTGGATGTTTTATTCCTTATAAATTAGTAAATAAGTACACCAATATGTTGTAAAACCCATCCTGTAAAAAAGTCACAGTGCACAATGAGATGCCGATATTATGAGATTTTCGAATCATGCTGCAATTTATATCCTCATTTTCTGTCAATTGGGTTGTGTAGTAAAATGTTTCCTAATTATCCAATCTTTTTCAGCTACCTGCCACAGAATCTACGAGCAAGTGTTAACCGTGTGGTAGTTCAGAAATAAAACTGCAATTTCAATTATCTATTATAACTTTTGTCTATTATTACAGGGATTCACTGCACATATAATTCAAGCTTTAATTCGCGAATCACGATTACTCCTAACCGCTTAATGCATGCTAATTATGATACATACAAAGAAGATTTTTGTGTTCAGATTATGAAGAAATCGTGACAAGATTCTAGAGCATCTTATGCTATTAGGGATGCCTCTAATATAGTTTTTTTATTTATATTAGAATAATCTCTGTTTGCTAGCATAGAAGTTGTAGCGATTCAGAGCTATTGATTACGCACATTAATGCATATTTTCATTGTATCTGCAATCATTGCTGTGTGTTGAAACTGAAAAAAATTGACCACTGTCCTGCATTGAAAATCTGAGTCCATTACTGACCAAATTGGAAATGGAAAGACGATTTTGTTTAAAAAGAAGTTCCTGCCTGAGACTGAAGGATGGAGAAACAATTCAGCCATTTAGGTCAGGTTTATGATGAGTTTAATTAAATGTTGATTATTTTCCTAGTTGCTGGAATTGGAAATCGAAAGCCGATTTTGTTTAAAGAGAAGTTCCTGCCTGAGACTGAAGGATGGAGAAACAATTCAACCATTTAGGTCAGATTTATGATGAGTTTAATTAAATGTTGATTATTTTCCTAGTTACTGGAATTGGAAATCGAAAGCCGATTTTGTTTAAAGAGAAGTTCCTGCCTGAGACTGAAGGATGTTGAAACAATTCAGCCATTTAGGTCAGGTTTATGATGAGTTTAATTAAATGTTAATTATTTTTCTAGTTACTAGAATATTAGTGCTTCGTTCGTGGTTTCGATACTAATTTGACGTTAGAGAATTATTACAAAGAAGTTGAACTAGTGAAATATGGAATATTCTGGTAACCTATGATGTTTGAGGTGCTTATACTCATTACTAGTGTTCACAAACTGCAAAAAAAATATCGACTTTAAAGTTGCCGTATGAAAACTGTTAACTTTTATCCTAATATATCATATTAATTCATATGTTATTCAAAATAGCATTAGCTCCATAATGTATGTTCAAATATCCATAAAAAGTATTTTTTATTCCTGCTTTAACGGAACTATTGTAGACATATGTAATATAATAACAAATATTCAAATTAAATTTATAGATGATAAAATTTGAAAAATTCTTAATTATTTAATGGAAATAGAAGTATTTAAAAATATATTTGACATTGTAATATTGCGAACTCGCAAATTATTATTAGTAGTTTCTTTTTTCAAACTACAGATTGTTCACAAATGAAGGGACACATTTCAAACATTATTACCAAAAACTAAAAATGTTAGAACTACAATTTTTTTTTAAGTGAGAGCGCATCTCAAAAAGTTTTTTCCAGATAAATAACATGCCATTTCGGTGGTCTAGGGGGTCGTAAATTACTGGAAATCAAACATTTGTTTAAAGCCATTATCTTAGAAAATATTAAAACTGGAAGGGAAATAAAAGTATGTATTTGTAGGAAATTTTACGCTCTTTAATTTGTTAATTCTCATGTAGTGTGAAAACTGAAGAGTTTTCGCGATATTCAAGAAAAACTGAAAAAAGAAACCAGAAAACACGCATCGGCTTCTGCTGATCGGTAGCCATTCCGTACGGAATTTTCAGGTTGTAACAAATTTAGAAAGACGTAACGCTGAGTTATATTTCTAAAAAAAACCTTTTCAGATGATCTCTTATTTTTAAAAAACATAATTCTAATATTTTTAGGGTTTTTTTAATTAATTTTTGAAATGTGTCACTTCATTTGTGTACGCCCTGTATTTCAAGAAAAATACTTTAGATATGAAGGGATTTAACTAGATTAAAATATTCTGTTATCATAATTATTGCTTATTGCATTAAAGAATTCAGATTTATTTTCTCGATTACAAGAATAATTGAACTATAATTCTAAAAATTAGACAACAGGCATCATGAATAAAACTTGTTCTGAACTCTCTGTTTAGATAATGAAGAATCCTACTAATCCTTTTCATCAATTACATTGTTTTGAATTATAAATCAAAACTTTTGTTGTTAGTAAAAGCATTTTAAGAGCAACTATCTTCTAAGACATACGGAATTTAATTAAGCATTCTTGTCTTAGCGGATATGCATAAACAAGTACATGACTCGTAAACTCCTCTAATGGTAAAGATAACATTGTATGGAGAATCTCAATCCAGAATGATCATTTCACTAAGAGGCAGGGGACTAACTGGACTGGACATATCCTGATTGTACTAAATGACGAAAATTAGTTTACTTTGTCTGTCCTACTTAGCAGTTTGCTGCGATAGATAATACGGTATTTGCTGTACAACCTTCTCTTTGTTGACTTTGCTAAGATAGGAGTGTAGTGTTTTCTTTAGCGGTTCTTTTGTTTGTACTTGCTTCTACGAAGCGAAGGAAAGTGTGGGGTTTCGTAGACTATTTCATAGTTTAGAATACATATTACATCGTATTTGAAATAGAAACAGAAGATTAGTTAATTGGTAGAAGCGTAAAAAATACGATATGATTTTTATTTACCGCTTATATAGACTTTTATACACTGAACTTGATTTTGCGTCAAAATAAAAATTTTAATACATCTGGTTCTAATTATTTTTATTTGTAAACAAGCGTATTAAAAATTGTCAGAATATTTCAATATATAATGTATAATAATTAATCTAAAATGCCTATTATCTAACTTAATACTTAATTAAGATGAAAATAAAAATAGTACCTACTGATCAATATCTAATAAAAATTTTCAATGATTTGTTTAAAATCTTGAAAATATTTAGAGGAATATACAAGGTATGATTTAAACATTTTTTTCCTACATAACACTGATATTTTCAAACTAAGCTATGCCAATTGAAATCAGCGTATTCTAACAGAATTTATTTTTTCCCAAACAAAACAGCATATACTCACATTTTAGTCATAAAATTCCTGTATTTTTCTTTGTTTTTAAGATCAGTAACCAAACTGAAATACAAAAATCTCTATCAATGACATGCAAAAATGTTTTGCACAATATGATCAAATTTTATTTCAAATGTCTCAGCATTCTCTCGTTTCATTAATGCTCTAATACGAAGAAAAAATTTTAAAATCTGTGAAAAATCGAAATTAATTTTGTGTCTGCATCTAATCAGATTAAGTTTCATTTTTTGAATTCAAACACACTGTCACTAATTTAATTAAGATTAAAAATTAAAATAATACTTTATGGAGTCTATAGGATTTAAATAAATATGCATCGATTCTATTCATTACATTTATCATAGGGTAATATTGCTAAAGTGACCTTCTCTAAACGAGGAACATACATTGTTCAGAAACTGCCACTGATTTACTATTTAACTCTTGAAACTGATTTAAATTGCCAAAAAATAGGAAAATATAAAAGTTTTCTTTCAGAAAATAATTCACCTCAATAATTATTCACAAAAAAATTATGAGGAAATTTTTTTTTGAAATTAACTGATAAGAGGAACTACTGCAGTAACTATCATGGTTTTATTCGTCAAAAAGATTAACTCTCTGAACCCGGCTAGAGTGAGAATTCCAGTACCTCAAAAACTGAAGCAAATTTTCGTTCACGAAAACAGAATGAAATCCTTCATTTCTTTACAGAAATTCCAGGAGTACGACTCCGAAGCTTGGGCAATCAATTGTACACAAAGAAAGGAGCAACTTTTCTCCCTAAAATTCACACAGGCGCCTTGAAACCGCCTGAGTCCGGTTTCTATCGAATGGGGCGGTTTGAGGCGCATTAGGGTTCATAGACTTCATCACTAGAAATTTAATGTATTACAGGATGTTATATTATTACTACTCATTTCGATAAAATGTCGCAGACATACAATTGGCTTTTTATTTCTTGAAAGACATAAGAATTTGTTATGTAAATTAGTGTGGTAAATTTCAGCATAGCTTATAAAAATTTCGTTAAGACATCATAAATAATAAATCATATTCGGAGAGTCAATTAAGGTACACTTTTTTATTTCTAATTGAAATATGCTTGAATAATATAAACTAATAGGGTTACACTTATTCAAATTTTGTGATTAACGAAAAAAATCTGCGTTTTATAAACGTCCATTTTCGTTTAATAAATGATGAAAACTATTATATCAAGTTTAATTACAAAAACTGCAAGCTAGAAAAATCGCACATATCGCATGAAAAAACATCCCGAAATAAAACGACGAACAAAAACTGATTAAATTGATTGATATTCACCTCTTCGAATGAGCGTTAAAGGTCCTAAAAAGTGGCGAAATTAGGCTGTTTTCCATTAATTTTTAAACTTTTAAAATCTCTCTTAATCTCTTTATTATGGCATTAGTTGTTAAATACTCAACTTCTTAAGAGTCATAAATTTTATTTTATCAAATTCGGTCCATAACTTCCTGTTACAGGTTCATTTCAAAGTTTTCAAAAATATGGGAAATTTCTTCAATATGCAATTTTCCGTTCCTAATCAACATCATAATCTTCACACATCATTTTGTCGGTTGAATGTAGCAGGCCAATGTGTATGCATAGCAAAACTCAAATAAAAAAAGAGAACTACAACATCATCTAGAAATTACATTTTAAAGTAACAAATGAAAAATAAATACACATCAAGGCGTGACCCTCGATGAAGTGCCCAGACCGAATTCTGTACTCAAATTCAGTTAGTTCGTTGTATTTTTGTTGAATGCATAGCAGGAGGTTATTTAGGTCTAAAATATATGAAATTTATTTATTTTCTTTGTTTTGGGTAGCATTTGCAAAACTGATCTCCAAACCTAGAATACGATTTGCTAGTTCAGAATGTATGTCAAGAATACATGAAGTAAGAAAAATTACACACTTTAAAAAAAAGAGTTCGGTTACCAGGATATCAAAGTAATGGAACAAAGATATCAAGGTAGGTGTGAAGCACACATGGTGGAAGATTATTGGTAAAGACTATAAAGCGAAACTTCCATAGAAGAATGTTCCTATGAAGTAACTGAACCAGTTTATTGATTTTTCATTTTATTGGACTAAATCCAACATCATCATGTAATTTTACCATACCGTTATGATTCTTACATTTATTTGTTGAAATTCATTTAATTTTTTCATTCATTAATATTGTTTTAAATTTCATTCTTAATTTACATTTCACACAGATTTTATGTGATTTCTGAGACCAGCCCAATGGATTATCTGCTTACTTCATTTCAACGAGTTGCCATTACGACACCTGTTTGAGTACATAGGCGGAAAGTTTTCTGGTCCCTCGTGTTTTACCGAAGACATTGAACGAAACCTGAAAATATGCGAGACGTTTCCACTTGCTGCTTTTAATGACATGGAATGCAAATTACCAGACATTGATCCCACCGACCTAAGTTGTGATCAGAAACACTTCTTAGACATTTGTACGACAGTAGTTCTGGCGTTTGTTCTTCAGATCTAGCAAATCGTCAACCGGGCACTTTGAATTTTGCCCTCTAGCTTACAAATGCAAATCGAATATTGAGGTTTCATATATCAACATCAGACTCATCAAATGAGTTGCTAACTTTGGCTGTATTCATTCTAAGGTCTAAGCACCTTCATGGTTCCGAATTAAGATTTATCATTCCATAAAGGTCGGTTCTAGACACTTGTACACTGTAAAAAAAAATCCCGTAAAATTTACGGTTTTAAACTGGCAGCTGGGTTGGTTGTGCAAAACCGTAAAAGTTACGAAGTAAATCCGTAGGCACAACGGTTTTTTACCATACAGGAACAAGTTTTTCCCGTAAAAGTTACGAAGTAAATCCGTAGTCACAACGGTTTTTTACCGTATGAAATCAAGTTTTCTCCGTAAAAATTAAGTCATCGAAGTAAGTGACGTCATCGACTGAGTTGAGTTGTTTTTTTCCTTCTGTTCGAGTTGAGTTGAAATGTGTATTATCAATTAGGAATATTAATTAATCAAGGCTTAATTATTAATTTCAAGTAATATAATTTTTAATTGAACTTACTTGGACGATTTCGATGCAAGATGGTGACAAAACTTCTAACTCCTCCGAGCCGGGGATAGAAACCGCGTTCATAGAAATAAAATGCAGTCGCTCTAACCACTAGACCACCGGAGACTTCATAAAATGAAGTAAAAATAATCTATTTGAGTTTTAAAGTCACTATAGCTCTAGTGGCGCCACTTAGTGGTGTAAAAATCAACTATTGCCAGAACACGTGTTTTAAGGTTAACTTTCATGAGTGACAACAGGTTACTGCAACATGTGTAAACAATAGCAGAGATGGAACCCTATTAAAAACATGAAATGAATGCAATAAAATTACATTTAAGAAAAGGGAAAGTTATCGTACTAAAAGCAATACCGTATGACGAAAAATAGAATTTGAACTGACGGTTTTAAACCGTTTATGACTGGAGCGGAAAACGGTGAAAAACCGTTTTGTCAACAAAACAGCTTTAAACCGTCAAATATACGGAAAAGGTCCGGGGAAAAAACGGATATTTTTTACAGTGTAGCATATCATCAGCTCATCTCGGTACTTGCCTAAGAAGTATAGTGACATAATTTAACCAGTAATTTCTCTCAACGATTACTTTGCGACTCCAAAAACCATATTTTTGGCCATATTAACTGATGACAGATGCCATATTAGAACCCTTGAAGATAGGCGAATTATCAAGGCAAAGGAAATTAGCCCAGATGGAAATTATGTTCGCAGAATCCTTTTTTCTTGCTGTTAACTTTGGAGCTACAGGCTACGTAGACCTCAATGACTGGCAAGCTTGTTATATGACATCGCTTCCAGTTCTCAGAGAGATTTGTTCTCATGAACTTCTGAAGATGATACAGGATGATGCGTCAATGGATGGCTGGAACTTTACTAAATTTCCTTCACACTCACAAGCAGTTTAGCGGATTGTGGAAATCGTCACTGAAGCCTCCAGAAAAACAGTTTAAGCAGAACAGGGGTGATTTATTAGAACTACACTAGAATCCAGAAAACGCCTTTCAAAATTTGAATCCCAAAACAGATTACAGACAATAGTGCTTTTGTAATTTGTATGTTTGAAATAATGAAAAAAGTTTCTGCTCGCAATTTAATGAGGTAAGTGAAACGTGTATTTATTTCAAAATTTGATTTTAATTTCCGAAATTCAGTGCCGTTGAAGGAAGACGGTATTAACCTATAAATCTAAAATATTGTAAAGGTTTTGTTTAAAAAAATAGTAATTTTTAAGCACTACTGCAAACCGATCATCGAAATCTGTGATTATTTATTAATTTTTGAATTTTAACCATTTTTAGTCCAATTTTTGGCTCATTGAGGCGAAAGAAGATATCAATTCAGAGTTGTAAGATTTTGCACACTTTTGAATGATGGGAGTTTACAACTTTTCAGCACTACCCAAGATACTAAGAGATACGAGACTGCGCACTACTAAAGATTTAAGATGCTTCGGTGTTTTCGAGCCATCCCAACATTCATATGGGTACCGTTTCAGCGGACCTAAATTTTAAGTCTGAGGAGCTCCCAACTTCCTCTCAACAAAGAGAAATCCGTCCGAGAGTGTTATCAACGCAGATAACACCATTGCTTCTAAAGTATGATCTTTATCACTGCTCAGACGTTACTAAACAACAGAATTATTCAGATACATTTCTTCAGCTGAACATTTCTTTTACTCTTTTCGTCGCTTTTTCCGTCTTCCCCGCCTGTGTACATAGTTTCTCGACGATCATGAAATAATGTGGTTTTCTTTCATGAATTCACATTTACAATTTAGATTTTCCCACTTCTTTTTTCCTTTGTAAATCCGGCTATCACTCCCGTTCATTTTTATTTAGTCTTGTGTTTAGTGTTATCTGCAATATTTACCTTTCGGGCAGAATTTCTACAGAAATTTATTGATTTAATTTGAATCAATTGACTGAAAAATTTTTCAAGGAGTTTTGCAATTGACAGCTTTTGATTGGCGTATGGTTAAGGAACCGTTCCAGTAAGCTATTCGAAAAATATTTTGGACACCCTTTGTATCTTTTTCGTTTTCACATTTACTAATTAACTTGGTCCCCTTTCCAGTTCTATATTTACTGATATTTTCACAAACTTGATTCTTCTTTCAAATATCCTCGAAACATTATATCAGCACAACGAAAAACAAAATTTCTTGCAATTACGTTTTGAGATATTTGCCAAACAGAATATACAGTTTTGAGTTCAGTGTATAAAGATGATTAATTCAAAATCAACAATTTTTGGAAATAAAACAATTTTCACCTCCTTGAAAACACGGAAGTCGTTAGCTTTTGATATTTTCGTGTCAGAAAAATCAGGTAATAGTTTTCTCTTTTTGGAAAATGGGTTTTTACACGACTTTCTTTCCTGCTGTTGAGTTATTTCAAATGAAAAAGGGACTATTTAAACAATTGGAATTTTATCTCCATTCAAATGCAATGTAAAGCTTAATAATTTCTCTTAATAATTTGAAGATATTTTCTAAAATCTAACTCTTCTTCTTTCACATATACTCACATAATTTAGTTCTTCCGATATAATGCACAATTAATTTTCCTGCAGGTTTGTATTTAAGATATTTGACAAAATGAGTGCCCAGTTTGGAATTCGATGTACAGTATTTATAGTTCAACAAATTTGACAATGCGATAGGTTTCTGACGGGAATTCTCCAGGTATCTTCTATTAAACACTCATTCCACCAATCTTGAAGAAAAATGCAGGCGTTTCACTAGCTCGTAATCAAATGTAAAAGGTATGTTGGTATAGAATTTATATCACTCATAAGGAAAATATTAAGATCATTAATGTTTTCCCATGGATTCATATTTATGCATATCGATTCATTGCTATTACTGACAAGGTTGTTTGTACAAGGGAAAATAGCTAGTTAAATTTAACTATTTACTTTATAAATAACTATTTATTTTTACTGCTAATCTCACCTTATACTTATATTCAAATCAAAACAGATATCGGATTCAAGGCTATTTTTTACTGTGTGTCGTGATATACAATTTTAATATATGTAATATATATTAATTACTGACATGAAAATGATCTACACAGACATGACGAACGCTGTTTGCTGATAATTTCGGACTAAGCTTCGGATCTTTCTTCATCGCTTTACACCACTTTTGCGAAGAACATCATTTTTTTGCACATTGATAAATAATTTATAGTGTGCAAGTAATAGTTGTATTAACACATTTAGGAACAATATAATACTTGTATCGGTTCAACATTATTTTATATGATGCGCTAGTCGGAAAATATAGAAAAGAAAAGCAAAACTTCTATTGCGAGCGAACGGGATATAAGAATAAGCTCGCTGCTGTTTGGGCACAGATGACGTCAGACCCGTTTCTTTCCAGAATGGATCGTTTTTCGCGCCAAATCTCAGAGGAGAACTTTGATTGCAAATAAAAAAAAAGAAAATCGGCCTACAATTTTTTTTAATGTTATTGTTCATTTTAAAGCATTTTAGAAATGTGCTGAAGTTCCCCATTATTCAAAGTAAACATACAGCGTTGAATAATTTCCATTACGTGTGCACTACGAGCATTACAACACTAATATAATTGTCTTTCGTCTCTATTTTGGTCTATTCATATATATTTTGTCTACTTCATTGTGCGTTGTATTCCCTTTGCGCATGGCATTGAAATCTGGTTAAGTGGTTGTTAAAGACCAGATCTGGAAAAGTTTTCAACTATGTCAACGCAATCTTCAATCTTTTATTCTGCGACATTTAACATTTGAAGTAACCCAATTCGTTGTTAGAATCCTAACTGAAATAGTTCTGTTTCTGTAAATACATATTAAACTTTATCCATGGTATTATTTCAGGAAAGAGTATCTCTATCTCTGGTAATAATAGAGGAGAAAGTGTGTGAGTCTGGGTGTTGGCGCTCTACAGGGCACACCGCTGGACCTCGAGCTACGAAATTTGGAACAAACATACTTTGGAGAGTGCGAATGTGCACCTCGGAACCATTTTTTTGAAATTTTAATTAATCAAAAATTATGCGAAATTTCGGCGTTTTTCCTTAATAAATTCCGAACAAACTAAAGCACAAAAATTATTTTTACACCACCTGAAAGTGCAAAACATTACCTTTACGATGTTATCAATTAAGTTATCGTACAAGTGTTTATCTAATTTCAATAAATTTTAAAAAATATTTTTGGCATAATTTACAACAATACTTTTCATTGTTGCAACGCATTTCAAACCGTTTTCATTGTTTAAACAAATATTTAATTGCGTGTTTCTCTTCCATTGTTGAAAGCTATGAAAATATCTTGCTAGATTTTACTTTCTTCTTTTATTTGATCAATTTTTCTGTGAAATCTGTAAAGGAAGTCCTCAAGATAGCACGTATATAACGAAATAATCCAATAAACAGAAAGAATATTGTTGTTATGTTGCAATTCTTTTTATCAGCGTGTTTTAACCCAATTAGCATGCTCCTGGATGTAAAATATGCAGCGTAAATTTAATGTTCATATTAAATACGTATTTTAAGTTAATGTAGACAAGGAACCGAACAGGGGCAAGGCTACGAAAAGATCGCGGGTGAAATGTGTATAACAATTTGAAGTTTAAATCTACTTTGCAAAAGGACACATGAATATAAAATTATACATAATAGAATCAGTTGAAATTTTATTTCCGGAGATCAAGCTTGTCGTGTATAATAAATATGACATTTTCATATGGCACTCTGTGTTCAAGCGAAACTAATTCTTATAAGCATTATTTTTTAAATTAATACCTTTATTTTAATTCAGCATTTTTAATAAGTCATATAATTTGGAGTTTGCTCATTTTGCAAGAATCCAAAGTCTTTCAAAACATTCCATTTTTTAATTACAGGAACTATGCAATATCTTAACAGGACCTATTCCTAATTAAAGCCACTGGCTATTCTATCCAACTGTTCTTCACCCAAGGCAACGTTTAATCCAATGCGATGGAGGATGGTGGACACCAACGGATGGTTATTCAGGAGTAAGTATTAAAGCGAATTAATGGTGGGTGTTTAGACACAAAAGCTGCAATTTCCACTCGGGTACCCTTCGCCATTATAATAACAGGGAATCTTTACGAATACAATCCTGGTTTGGTTCGTGAATTGCGTAACAATGCACTGTTTGACTCATGATTGCTGTGTGATTTACTGAGACAGACTAATCATTAATCAGAATTGGCCCGAATATCCATTATTGGACGAGTTTCAAAATGGAGATTTGTTTGTAAACCGACGCTTTGACTTCCATTCGTTAACATTGAATGAACATTTACTGAAGGATGTAGAAGTGATTGAAGTATCCGTAATCGAACAAGCAGAATTAAATGGCAATTATGGGTTTAGTTTCGCGAAAGTGAAAATTTCGCTATTTAAATGTCGTCTGTGATTCTCTGAAATGTGATTGGTTTTAACCAATGGTAATTTGATAGAAATTTCTAGAAGCATACGCTGGTGGTGAATTTTCGTACACATATAATCTTCCAGTTGGTTGAATAGATTTAATGATTATATAATCGTATAAGTTCGGTGACTTTTGGCGGTAAGGAAATGGAATTCATTGCAATATTTAGCATATGCAACATGGACTGTATGAATTGTCTAAAGAATGTAATCCTTCTTAATATAATGAATATAATATTTTCTTTTAGCTTTAATCCTCTGATTCCTGAGGCCATTGAAATAAAGGAACCTCAAAATACGGGAACGTCCGAGCTCCTCAATCACTTGAGGGTTAAATTCACTTCCCCCCCCTAAGAACCACAATGACAGCTGGCATTGTCCGAATTGTAAGAAAACTCCCCTCTTCCCCAAACACATCTGGGCTAGCCACTCTAACGAAGAAAGCATGCACCGCGTGAGTGAAATCAAGCATACTTAACGAAAGGGGGTAGAAATTTCAGAGTGACATTCTGACGTTTCGAACATCTATCGTCTTTTGCTTGAAGGGACATATGGGACGGTCCCGTATCCATAGAGATAATAGTTTCGCAGATAAAGGCTCTCAAAAATGGTAGATGTCTAATAATTTATGACCACCTAGACAACCGTAACGGCGCGTAACCTATCTAAAAAAACATTTTTATAATGCGTTCTTATTTTTAAAAAAATCGTAGTTGTAGCATTATTATAGTTTTTTTATTAAATTTTGAAGTGGGTCCAATAATTTATGACCACCCTGTATATTTGCAACCTTAAACCAATCAATATGCAATTTTGCACAGCTATATTGCGCAGATATTTTTCTATATATATTTACAAAACAAATGCATTTATTTATTGATAATCAAAATTGTACTGGAAAAAAATTGTACAAAATATTACTCTCGAGAGCGAAGTAGTCTTCAGATTTTTATAACATGAACCGTTTGGCTAGAATCGTATACTTGGCTAAAAAACATGCAAGGAAGGAGAAAAACAAGATTAGGCAAAACAATACTGGTAAAAGCAACTCTCATCATAGAACTACGATCTTACCTCCTCTTTTTATGCGAATTATTTACGAAAATCTTTGCTTTTATCAAGATTAACAAAATTATGATTAACTGTCTGCTTTTATCAAAATTCACGAAATTGCAATTAAATATCTGCTTTTATCAGTATGAACAAAATTACACTTTAACTCTCTCCTTTGCCAAAATGATTCGGTTGTTTTAATAGCGACAAACTCGCATTTGACTCGAAAAAAATTGAAAACATTAAAACGACCATCATCTTGAAACAGAATCCAGAAACAAAAAATCATGCATACAGACCTGGAAAACTGTTTAAAGTCGGGTGAAATATCGCCATATTTGGAAAACTACCGCAATTTCAAGCTATGCAATTTTTTAGGACTTAATTACTTAATACTACCGAAAAATGCGCCGTAATATATTCGTAGAAAAGCCCTGATATTTTTTGGATTATGTAAAAATTATCAAAATCAGAGGATGGCAGCTTCGTAAAAAGTATAATGTCGTCTGGTGACTACACCAACTGAACGAATAAATACACTGAAAAATCATTTTTCTCCGATTATAGAAACAAATACGAGTCTTTTGGATACAGAATTGTTTTATTCTTATGCGTTTTGATGCCAGTCCGAGAGGATAACAATTAACAGAAACTGAGAAAGCCAAGATATCAGTTTTTAAAGATGCTGGTTACAGTGGTGCTGAAAGTGCACGAAAAATTGGCATATCGAAGGCTGTACTTAACGGCTTTATCATTAAACCCGGTAGCTATGGCACAGAAAAAGAAGACCAGAGATAATTTCTTCAAGGCCAGAAGGGCAGAACCAGAGGCTCACCTACAAGCAAAAAAAATGTGCTAACGCAAATTAAACATGAGATACAGTTGCCCTGTGTTAGTGGAACAATAAGAAATGGACTGCGCATAAATCCTGATGCTGTGTGCAAGAAGTTGAAACGAAAATCTCCACTTTCTAAAAGGCATATTGATTCATTTATAAATTTTCTCCTGGAATATTTAACGACTGGCATCAAGCGGAATGAATTGTGTTTTCGGACAAAACATTGCTTTATTCAAATCATTTAGATGGATTTAAGTTTTGCTGGTATGATCTGCATAAAGAACACGACCATTTTTCAAAACTCCAATTCGGTTTCGAGGTGCATTGAGTTACATTTACGACTACCTGTGTGTCACATTTCATGGCTGTGAATGTGATAGATTCGTCTGGACATCGCACACACGCACGGACCCAAGCATTGTCTTTTATAAGTATAGATATGTGGTGAAAACAGTTTCAATTGATAATTAAATTGATTTGTTTAGTAGTTGACTTGTTGTAAGAAAAGTGGTATTAAATACACCAGCAATTTGTCACGTTTTCGGCCGCATTTGCCGCCGTTGGTACAACTCAAATGGTTTTTGTCGAAAACAAAATGAATTCATGGTTATATCAGGACATTATGGCAGATGATTTGTTGCCGATATCTCCTCTATTTACATCAGTAGATTGAACATTTCAACAAAACAAGGCATTTGTGCAGATATTTCAGACTTTATACTTTTAAAAAATCCTATATGAAAGTGGTATCCTACAAAAGACTGGTAAAAACTCTTCAATGGCCATCTCGGAGTCCCGACCTGAATCCAATCGAAAAACTTTCGGACATTCTGGCTCGATATGTTTAAAAGAATGGGCGACAGTAGAGCAGCAACTCTGACCTGAAAACTACAATAAAAAATTCTGAAATAAAATTGACCCGGATACCTCCCAGGCTCTTTCTGGTTCTATGAATCGGTTATTAATGCAAGTATTCGAAATTTTCCGAAGCCGATTTCTCCTCTGATTACATCAGGAGACTGAAAATTTCAACAAAACAATGCATCTGTGCATATTCATACTCCACAAATTCCTAGATGAAAGCAGCATCCTACATTCCTGGTAAAAACTCTTCAATTGAAATCTCGGAGTCCCGACCTGAATACAATTCGAAACCTTTCGGGCATTCTGGATCGATATGTATACAAGAATGCGCGACAGTAGAGAAGCAAATCTGCTCTAAAGCCACAATAAAAAAATTGCTGAAATAAAATTGACCCGGGTACCTCAAAATGTCTTTCTGGTTCTATGAATCCACTATTAATACAAGTAGTAGAAATATGAAATTCCAACATTACTTACTGAAGAATAAATGACATCGACTCCATAATTTTTCCCAACTTCAACTGTATTGTAATTTCTTATAAAAGTTTACTTAATGTAATTAAACTTAACCCTCTGAGCGCCCATTTATTTTGAACTTTTAGCTATCATGTTAGAAAACTAAGCTTATAAAGGAAATGAATCGATCTGTTTTTGTATTTAATTATATCTTTGAAATCTTAAGAACACTTTACCCATGGTTGTTTAAGAAAATATACATATAAATACGCTTTTGAACTGAATATGAAAAACGGAAAAAGACGTCTTCGCCGCTCTGAGGGTTAAACTTATTTTTGCCGTGATTTCATTATATCGCAAAGTATCATTTCATTTCATAAAAAATTGCATTTTATGAAATTATGATATACGTTTCTAGTCTTATGTCATGCATTTTTGCGACTTTATACTTTTTTCCAGGTCTGCATGTGTCGTTTCCTGTGACCAGAAGGAACCTTCATGTCAAATACTTATACAAAAACAACGCATTGGCTCATGACCGCGTAACGAACAAATTTACAGACAGATGAAATCCTAATCAGCCGAGTTGAAAGAGAGACCTCGCTTCGTTCGGTCAATTACTAAAGAACTTGCTTAATATGACAAGATTTTCAATGATTTCAACCTCCAATCTTATTTCATAGGCATTCAGTATTGCATATTTGTAGGTCACCAGCCGCAACCGAGTACCTGTAGATGGCGCTGCCATCGCCAGTGACGTCAGAGTATCAAGCTGCCGAGAATAGAAGAGACGACGATGCGGTACGAGACGTATGAACGACGTGGATTTTTTTCCTGACAAAAGACAAAAGACGACGATGTGCCATCCTTATTATATGACGAACTTAAACTGTTTCAATTATACATAGCTGTAAATATTGCTCAGTATAATAATGTAAACTTAATCCTGATAATATAACCATTTAGATTGATTAACTGTCTATTCATTTATGGAATCAATCACTTAGCTTGCTTGATGACCGCCTACATATTTTTATTTCAGCTGAATAAATCAAATAATTCCTTGAAAATCTCCATTTTCTTGTTTACAGAAATATCGTTTTAACGAGTTAAAAATAATAATGATATTATAACCAGTTATCATTTTCTATAAATCTTCAGTATTTCAGAAATCTAATTTCAAGGAAACTGTTGCTGTTTTGCATATAAAACTGATTTTCTTAAAGAACAACTCATCAGTAATTTGAAACTACGCAATTGATGATATAAGATAAAATAACTCTATTTTGAACCTCTTTTACTTTTTAGAGCATTAAATACTGAGCTTTATTAATTGTGAGATTTCGTAAAATGAATAAATCGTTTTAAACGGAAAACTTCATTATGGATATCTAATCACAATTGATACAAAAGTCTTTTTATTAGCTTTTTCTATCATTGTTTCCTTTAGCTCTCCATTGTTTCCATCTAATCACAATTGATTCAGAAGTCTTTTTACTGGCTTTTTCACTCATTGTTTCCTTTAGCTTTCCAATGTTTCCATCTAATCACAATTGATACAAAAGTCTTTTTATTAGCTTTTTCACTCATTGTTTCCTTTAGCTTTCCATTGTTTCCATCTAATCACAATTGATACAAAAGTCTTTTTATTAGCTTTTTCACACATTGTTTCCTTTACTGAAGGCACTTAATTGTTAAATATTGTTTGTGATGCTTTTGTCTTATAGTTTTAATTTTAATTTCTTAATGATTGATATTCTTTTATGAAAAATCAAATGAAGTAGTTTATCACTAGATTTTTGAAATTTTATAAAGACTATTTTGTGAAATACGCTTATCCATTGAAATATACAAATATTTTCAGTTTAGACGATATGGAAGGAAACAGAATACTAAATTGTTGTGAGCATTTTCTAGAATAAATATCAATTAAACGGATGTTGAGATTATTCAAAGTAAAAAGTTATATTTGGTATAAACAAATTCATTTTCTTTTGCTTCAATTTTTTTTAAGTATTATATTGCTTTAAATACAAAATATAAGGAAACCTTATTATATATTTGTAATAGAATGTATTTATTTATATATGTTTTCTTATTGTTATCTTGCAAAATGCATTTGATATTAAGAGATCACGATTTAAGAACATAACTAATATTTCTTACTCTTCTGTTTTAAAACTCCCAGTTTTAACTCCAAACAATTTAATATAACATTATTTAGCTAATCTGCCTCTTCTTCATAACGCTTTCTAATTTCTCAAATTAATCATTTCACAAATTTCACCACAATCAAAATGCGAGACGAATAAGTGTGGATCAGATTAGAATGGATCACGAACCACAGAATGAAATGGCATAATCATTCACCAAATCACCAAAATTATACAAACACTTGTCCCACTGGTTCACCATCGGTGAATACCTTGTTCGTAAAAGTTTGGCTGAGTTTGAAACCAGTTTCGAATAGTGTCCATGACTTCACTGTCCGAGGAAGAACGTCGACCTTTCAGTGCCTTTTTCAGAGAACCAAAGATGTGAAAGTCACATGGTGAAAGATCGGGGCTATATGGCTGGTGTTCCAACACTGTCCACCGAATTTTCGTCAACTTCCTCATTGTGCGAGTGGCCGTATGTATCTGCGCATTGTCATGGAGCGAAACCATTCCAGAGCACAACAGACCAGACTGCATGGCCTTGATTGCTGCTCACAGGGATGAGATTGGCAGAAAAGCTAAAAGACTGAAATCATATGCGAGCGAAACATTTGTACCATAATTTATACACGAAAGACGTTTTAAGAAGTAAAACATCAGAACACGCAATATGATGAAAATATTACACTATAATAATTAATAAGTTAATGATTTATAATTCAGTATGTATAAATAAGAAAAAGAATATTAAATTATTATTAAATCATTCACATTAAAAATTAACAAACAAGTTTAACACATCATCAGGTGCATCATAAAATACAAAATCAGACATTAAAACATTTACCACCTGTACATTACTGTGATTCAACAGAAGTCTGAGAATTATATTTAATAGCCTTTTGATAAAAGTTCGTTCAAAAAATAAGGACAAATAATTTCTTTTGCTCCATGCAATTGTGTAAAGTCTATTAGCTCTTTACAAATTATAATAATGTATCATATACTGATTTGTGTTTTATTTCTTGTATTTTTATAAATGTTTGCAAAAGTAACAGCACAATGATTTTGCACCTCATAAAGCAAGAGGGATCGAGATATTGTACAGTTACAATGACAGATTCATTTAGCATTATTGCTATTTGAAACATTTCCTTAATTGTTAAAGAAGTGGTTTCCTTCCGTTTTTTTAATTGTGTGGCTTTTGTTGGTAACAGATCTCCATTAACACGTTTCACCCCTTGTTTTGGAGGCCTCCTATCTTTGACAGATTTTTCTTCAATAAAGGATGTGTTTGCATCCTCTGAAAATTTATTTTCAGTAGAGGCTGAAGTTTTTGCACAGTCTTCATTAGTATCTCTCTGTTTAATTACTGGCATAGTTGTCGAGACTACACTATCTCTAAAATGCCTAGGTCAATCATGTTTTATTTTTTATTTATGTCTTATTCTCTGCTTTTTTGTTGCATTTGCACACATCTTTTTAGCTGCCTCTTTTGACAGGAGTTTCTTTTTTTATGTAGTTTATTTATTTGTTTTTGTTCCATTTTTTATTTCTTCATCTTGGTATGCCCTACAAGATGACCTTAAGTTTCCAACTAATTTTTTTCCAACATGTTCATGCAAAAAAAAATCTTTTTTTTTCTTTTTCAAAATATACCACAGAAGTTTTGTTTTCTGCAAAAAGGTGGTATTTAATACTTTGAATGGCGGAATGTTCTTCCTTGTAGAGCTTGTCGATATAATGTTGATTTCGTCAGTAGAAGATGAATCAGCTAGTTTCCTTGCCGGTGGAGTTAAGCCGCATGGTCGAGCATATTTTCTCACAATTTTCTTTCGAAAACGGAAGATAGGAAGGTTTCTTTTCTTTGTGTGAAAGCGGAATTTTCGGAAGAAAAAGCAAATTTTTGCGGTAAAAAAAAAGCGGAATTTTGAGAGAAAAAAGACAAAAAAAGCGGAATTTCTTCAAAATAACAAAAAAAGCGGAAATTCGCGAAAAAGCGGAAGAATCTCATCCTTGTGCTCAAAAAAGGTCCAGGTTAACGTCCAACACCTTCTGCCACTAAAAAACGAATAATACCACCTTGTTCTCATTTAGTCGCAAATGCGACGCAGTTGAGCATGAGATGGTAACTGATTACATGCCAGACGATACTGTTGGCCGACCGCTAGCGCATATCACGTGGTTCCCCGCGATTACCTAGGGAAAGTAAATTCCGCAATAGGGGTTGCGTTTCTTACCTCCCACTCTACTTCTACACACAGCTTTTAACACACTCGCACAAAAATGCATCAGATTATAACTACTATTCCGTTTTCGTTTGACATTGATCCAAACCAAAAATAAAACATAAGAAGCGCAGTTCAGGTCCGCGCTGTAGATTTTTCGTGTAAACATCTGTATAAAATCCTAAAACATATATTTAGTATTAATATGTAAATCAATAATCAATCTCTTTAATGCAATATTTACACAGAGTAGTATAATGGTTACAGAATAGATATAACAATGCTACCACAGACATGCTACATGCGATAAACTTATGATCTACGGTGCGGGCCCAAACTGCGCCTTTATTATGCTTCATTTAGAGTAGCTTTTTATGGCGCCATCTGTTGACAGTATATAGAACTACATTTCGCATATGTGCAGTAAAATATTATTTACTACAAATGCTCATACTTCCCGTAATATTTAAATTTTTGAATTCAAATTTTAATGCAATGTTTCTTTTACGTATTTTCAGGTATTCTATAAGTTTCGTAGAATTCGAAAGAAAACTCTGCATGCTATAATCAAAACACATGCGGAGTTTGAAATTTTCAATTTAATACTGATTTTTATTGATATTCTCATAAATATTTCTCTTGTCTCACTTTGGGTCCTATTAAGACCCCTCAAGCTCTTTGAACTAACACCAGAATCAACCTCCTAGCTAAACGCGTTTCCACGCTACACTTATATATAACCTTCCATAAAGCTAATTCATAACAATCACGCGCATGCGCCTACACTGTTACGATGACGTCACAGGCGAAACAAATACCACGCACAAACTCTTACAGATATGATCTATCTGTTTTGGATCAATCATTCTTTTCGCATTGTTAGTCTCGTAGTTATTAGCGATTCAAATCTGACGGTAATTTGTCACAAAAGAAAGTTCGGCCGACTATCACTGTAACGAGTGGAAAGACATTTTCACGTCAAAAACATTTCCATTGATCCAATATCTGAATTCTATGCCAAGAATTATGCTAATTCTATTGTTCGCTTCCAGTATTTAGTATTAAGCATAAATCATTGAATTGTTAGTAACGACTTTTTAAGCGGAACCGTTTCACAGGACACATGAGATTTAATTAGATATTTTTTATTTAATAGCTTAATAATTAGATATAAAAATTCTAAACATACTTAATGGTGTTGTTAATGTTATAAGGGAGAATTTCTCGGGAAGATTATTCCTCTTCTGAAAATTTCACTAAATGGCAGCTGGACTAACTTTAATGGGCATTTGCAGTTAGATAAATATCGAAAATTAGTTTACTTTGTCTACTCGAATCAGTAGTCCGCTGATAGATAATACTTTATTTACTCTGAACCGCCCCACTGTTGAATTAGTGCGATAGGATTGTGATGTAGTGTTTGGGTTCTTATATTTGCACTCGCTCCTACACTGCAAAGGAATATGTGAAGTTCCCCAGTGGCGTAGGGACCAGGGGGGGGGGGCAAAGACGGGGTATAAATGCTCCTGGCGCCAGTTTTAGGAGACGCCCTGAAGTCACAATATTACAGCGAAATATTAATTTTAACCCCCTAAGCGTTTCACACGTATTTTCCCGTTCCTCATATTGAGTTCAAAAGCAGATAATTCATGTTCATATGTATAATTTCTTAAGCTAAAATGGATAGAATATTCTTAAGATTTTAGAGACTTGATTAAACGCAATTATTTACTTTAAAAAGCAAATTTTTAAGACTTAAAACTAGGACAACATAATAGCTAACCGCTCAGAGAGTTTTAAAGCAACTTTACCACTTTGAGAGCTTAATGATCAACGAAAATGACAAAAAAGTAATGAAAACATAAAAGGAAGACGGAAAATCGATCAAGAATTAAGAGAGACAGACCAGAGCTGCATGGAGTTTTGCCCCAATGGATCAAAATTCGCGCACAGAGCATTACTTATTACTTCATTTTCCTTTATGATTCATTTTGAAAGTTATTTTTTTTCAAATTTTGTCCCGTGAAACATTCTTGTGTAGTGAAAAAAAGTTTTAAAACTATTCCCTCTCTCGCGGTACAGGAAATCGTTATTCCCTATCGTGGGAATCGTTTGGGGAGAGATGGGGAATCGAGATAGGGAATAGTTATTCCCTATCTCGCCGGTGCTGCTCCGAAAACAGTTCCCAGCTAGGTTAAATGCCCACTGGAAAAAAAAGGAAGTATGTTTAACTAAACTTTAAATTTGAATGTTTTCACCTAGGATGTAAATAACTATATTGACTGATATAAAGCGCCAGTTTTTCAAATGCTGAACACTCTTGAACTTATATCGCAATCGAAAAACTATAATTTAAAACGTTGTCCTTCAATTTTTATTTAATTAGCCGTCGCAGTTTCTTAGTAATTGAGGTTCAAACACTTCCTCTTTAGAATAATTTCTTTAGGTATTGTATTTAAGCATAGCATGAAGAATCGTGGAACCTTCTTTATCAAAAATAATATGTTTATTGTATGTCTTCCACAGCACAAGCATGTAAAACAAACATATACACTTACATCACAAACGTTACATCACTGACTTGCATCGAATTCCATGTTCAATCATCATTATTCTTTTCCATTGCTAGGCAACGTTGGCAAAAGACGCATATATCGTTGCCACACTATTTTTATAACCTTCAGAAAAGAATTAATACCAAACGATTTTTTAATGAATTTCTTTTCCAGCCAAATGATATTTTAAAATTTATTTCTTTTATGACCAAACGATTTTTTTATCTAATTAATTTATTTTCTTTAAATATTTTAATAATTCTACAAATATATATTTTTTATTCGTTACGAATATTATAGTATATAGATAAAATAAGGACGATTAAATTTTTCAATAGAAAAAGAGAGAGAGAGCTAATATGAGTTGTAAATTTCGCCCTGCTATGCAGTCATAACTGCAGTCCCACAATTAGAAAGAAATTGTTCGGAAAATGTCACAGTAAACACATTAATAATTGCTATAACTTTTCCAACAGAATAACCGCATTCATCTAAAGATTTTTATCTGTGTAACATTATCACGAAAATTTAAATTCAATTACGTTATAATATTATTGATGTCAATATTCATGTCTATCTTGCTAAATTAAATCGCACATTTTGATAACAAAAGAACAGTGGTGTTTTAAGATCAAAAGCCTTATGTTAAATTTTAAATAGATAGAAAATTCTAAAATATTCACACAGTGAATTTAGAAGAATCATACAAAAAATCATGAAGAAATTAATTATTTGATTTATTAATGTTGCTAATTGCTTAAATTAGATCTCACTGCGTAATTTAAAAAGAGATCTAAGTCGTTTCGTAAATATCTAGCAACAAAGATTTAAATCATTATGTTTATACTCGGCCGAATCTGGTTCACTCAGCTAAAGAACGGAACACACATCAGCAGTTTTCAAGCGGACTTAAAATATAGAAAGAGCGGATTTTTCTACATCCTTTTGAATCATTCTTCACAAGGAGGAATTCCATCCGAGGTGTTATCAACTCAGATATTACCAATATTTCGAAAGTTTTAACTTTATCGCTGGCTAGACATTCGTATTCTAACGATCTTATCAAACGGGAAAATGGATTATATTCGGATCCATTTCTCTTTATGAAAGTTTTTTTCAATCCTTTCGACGCTTTCTCCTTTTACTGTATATTTTCTTCTCGATCGTGAAATAACGAGGGTTCTCTTTCGTGATACAAATTTGCAATTCAGATTTGCCGCCAACTTTCTTCGGTGTGAATTCAGTTATCGATTGTTTTGTTTGTGTTTTTATCTGTATAACATATACGAAATTCGCTTTTCTCGCTGAAAAGAAATTCATTGATTGAATTCTCTATAAAGGCTTTGTGTAAATGACAGTTTTTGATTGGTGGATAGTAATAATGGAAGTAACCCGGAATGCAATTCGAGTGAAAATTTGCCATGGAGTTTCCGTCTTTTTTTTGTTTTATCGATCAAGAAATGATCAGCTTTGTTTTCAATTCATTTTGTTTTGTTTATATTTATAAAAACTTTCTCTCCTTCCTGATACATCTACAATGCGCTACTATTAAATTTCGAGACCTAAATTTTACTGGAGATTACTAGAATATGAAATAAATAGAAGCCTAATTTTGAATGGAATGAATTTCGATGAAAGAGTTAACTTAGTGCTAACTTAGCCCTATCGTAAAACAATCTCATTGGTCACAAAGGGAACTCATTGTTTTAGTAATTGACATAGTGCTTTATATATGAGTATATAATGCCATAAATAGCCCTGATGCTTTTAGATATTTCATGCTGAATTGATCACATATTATCAATCAGTACAATTAAAATTATTGGTTATTTATTCTTTTACTAATAGGATGATTATGTCATTTAAAAGTTAGTTTTAAGTATTATATTCATAACATAAATTATCGATTATGGCTTAGCATTGGAAATATTGAATTCCGAATTTATAATTATAATATTTCGAAATATTTCTTCTCAAAACTTTCTGATAATTTCGGAGAATTTTATAAAAAGCTTCACACAGCGAGTGCGTTGTTGAGCTAATTAATAAAAATATTTCATCCAGAACTTATTTTGAAATGTATCAAATTATTTACGATTTTTTTGCATATAAACTTAGACGTCGTATTTATTTTCCTGCTCTTATTGATTAATATTCATTTATACTCAATTTTGCAAATAAAAAGTTTTTTTAATAAAATCATCCTGTCATTTGTCACGTGATTTCACTCTAACTTAACATTCAGGCTCTTTTATAATAAAACAAACGTTTATTAATTAGTGATATCGTCAATAACAGAACAGATTTTTAAATAAGATTGCAGACATTTTTTAGTAAATTTACAGGCATAAAGACAAAAATATACCACAAAAGTTTTTCCTTCAAAGACAAAGTTAGACTTTCATCTATCTATGTGCAGTAACCTCGATCAAGCACTAACCAGACCAAATCGCGGCTGCTTTAACACATAAACTGCAATTTCCATTCTCAACGCTTTCTCTTTCATGGGCCAGAGAATCATTTCAAATACATTCCGGGCTTTGATTCGCGAATTGTGGCGACAAAGCACTGCTTAACTCGGCATTGTTCTGTGGTTGACCGAGACTGTTCGATAACTGTGTTGGATAGACAGAAAATTCGAGTCCATTATTAGCCGAGTTTGAAAATGGAAAGCTGTTAGTATAGATCCTGTCTGGCCACCATTTGTTGGCACTGAATGGATATAGAAGCGATTAAGGTATTTGTGCCCGATGCGTTTCATTAAATGGAAAGGCTGACTTAGTTGCTGAAAGGTGAAGGTTTGGTGATGGTTTCGCTGTTCAAATGCCGTTGGTAAATATCTGCAACGCGAAAGACTTACATAAGAGGTAATTAGGTGGGATTTTCTGAGAGCATATGGCGTTAGATTTATTTAAATTCAACTAGGGTTATCGCTTAAATCTCTACTAATAATATAGGAGAATGTGTGTGTTGGTCCTCTACAGGACAGACCGCTGGACTTAGAGCTACGAAATTTCCACAAGCATACTTTGAAGGGTGGGAATGTGCACCACGGAGGCCCTTTTTTGAAGTTTTAATTATAATTTTAATTAATTAAAAAGTAAGCGAAATTTTGGCGTTTTTCCTTAATAACTTCCGAAAATATTACAGTACAAAACTCATTTTTACACCATCTGAAAGAGCAAAAGTGTTCCGTTTCAATTATATAAATTAAGTTGCCGTACAATCTTCTCTCTAATTTTAATAACCTTTTAAATATATTTTTGGCACAATTTACAACAATTCTTTTCATTATTGCAACGCAATTCAAGCCTATTTCATTGTTTAAACAACTATTTAATTGCATATTTCTCTTTCGTTGTAGTAATCTGAGATAATATCCTAATACAATAACTTTCATATTTTATTTCAGCTCTCCGAGATACTGCTTTGCTTACATTAAGAAATATATCCAGTAAGCTGAATGGTTATAATTGCTATGCTTTCATTCTTTTCTCAACATGTTTTAATACAGCTACCATGCCGCTGGCCATAAAATATTCTGCGTCAATAAATGTTACAAATGCGTATTTTATAAGAGGATATGAGAAAGTGAAGATAGTGCCGACAACATGGAATTAGAGGTTACATGACATGATCAGTTATTTGACTCCATTATTAACATTTATGTAGACAATGAACAGAAGAGTTCCAAGGTCACTAATATAATATGGGTTAAATATCTACGACAATCTGAAGTTTAAAATTACGTTGTTAAGAGAACCATGAAAATAAAATAATGCAAGATTCAATTGAAATGATATTCCCGGCAAACAAGCTGGTCGCCTAAGGCGGCTAGTTTAAAATAAAGCTAAGACTAAACTATCCTTATGAAATTCAGTGAACATCAGTTTGAAATATGTATACGATTTAATTGCCGTGTTAAAACAATAATGCTAAAATGTGCACGTGGAAAGTTTTCCATTTATAATGTCATTGAAAGTTGTAATAATGTGGTGCTACATATAATGATTAAACTTGAAGAATTGAAATGAGAATTTCCATATTATTCATCAAAAATTTCGCAAACAGGACTGTTTCATAAAGTGTCTTTTCAGTTGAAAGTGAGGTTTAGGTAGTCATCAACTGTTACTAAATGAACCATATTGAGTGGAATACAAATTTACAATAGTACAACCCAGATGCATGAACAACAACTTTACAAGTCATATGCGGCATGGAAGATATAATAATAGCAAGTAGGAAGCAGTATCTACAACGGAATTTTGAAGCGCAACAGGATTGTTTCATGAAGTGTCTTTTCAGTTGAAAGTAAGGTTTAAGTAGTCATCGACTGTTACTAAATGAACCATATTGAGTTGAATGCAGATTTAGAATAGTACAACCCAGATGCATGAACAACAACTTTACAAAATATATGCGGTATAGAAGATATAATAATAGCAAGTAGGAAGTAGTATCTACAACGAAACTTTGAAGCGCAACAAGATTGTTTCATAAAGTGTCTTTTCAGTTGAAAGTAAGGTTTAAGTAGTCATCGATTGTTACTGAATGAACCAGATTGATTGGAATGCAGATTTACAATAGTACAACCCAGATGCATGAACAACAACTTTGCAAGTCATATGCAGCATGGAAGATATAATAATATCAAGTAGGAAGCAGTATCTACAACGAAACTCTGAAGCATTTAAAGTAAATGTTCAAAGGACTTACCGTCTGATGCGATACACGCTTCCCATGTTGTTATTCATGCAACTGAATTATTGTGATATTGTATATTTGTATTCCATTAAATCTGTGTTGTAGTACATACCATTCTTGTGTATTCTCTTCTTTTACTTTATTCACTGACAAAGAGTCCCTGCAGCGAATCCCTTTGCACATCCGGCCCTATGTTCTATTGCGTAAGTGAACTTCCTCCTTTGCCTTACTTATCGTTTAAGTTTGTAAACGACATTTCTGAACACCCTGTATAGCCAAGATTCTTGGTAATCCATTTATTTACTTACATAGTCAAGAATTGTAATTGAATCATTTAATCAACTGAAGCACCAATGATTGTGTGGAACAGACAGTTTAATTAGGCCTATTTTGCTTCATAGCT
Source organism: Araneus ventricosus (assembly GCA_013235015.1). Classification (NCBI taxonomy): domain Eukaryota; kingdom Metazoa; phylum Arthropoda; class Arachnida; order Araneae; family Araneidae; genus Araneus; species Araneus ventricosus. The sequence continues at coordinate 21,431 of BGPR01003127.1, read as the reverse complement.
GCATTATAAAGTACAGGAATTCTGAAGTCATTTGCCAGGTAGCAATTTTAGTTTGCAGCAAACTTGCACTGCAAATCTGCAAGCTTGCAGCAAGATTGACAGGACAAGAGTGCAAGTGTGAAACAAGCTTGCAGAAAGTTAACGCAAGCTTCGAAGTCGCCACGCGACGAACCTGCAGCAAGCTTGCCACGTCAAACTTATTGCAAACATAGGAAAAACAGAGTACGAACACAACCCGGATTAGAACTCGCGACCTACCGGCTCCTAAGCTGAAGCCCTAACCACTAGTCCAATCAAACTCTAAGAGAAGAAGATAGATTTCGCTAATACATCATTTGATTAGATTCGTATACGATTTATTTTAAACAGTTTTCTTGATTTCATTAATTTTTTGAGTTGAAAATATGATTAGAGAGAGCGATTTTCGCTAATAAATATGTTTTGCTAGTAGAATAAATTTTGAAATTAGAGTTCAAAAGTAATTACTTTTAAAATGGGACAAGATGTAAGTTACTATCTATTTCAACAAACATTGACTGTTTTTCAGGTTTAATTTTGTTTATAAACGTTAAAATTTCAGCATTAAGAAAAAGGCAATATAGTTTTCTTTAAAGTGCGAGTTCTATATTTAGTAAAGAGATGGAAAATGTTTCAATTTTTTTTATAAAAAAGTTAGTTTTTTCACAAATTATCATTGATTTATTGAATTAATAAAAAGAAGGACGGTCTAGGAGATGCTACTAAAAATCGGATGTTTTTTTAAAACAGAGACAAAGATAATTATCTCTTTATTGTGCTATCATTGCAGGAATCTTGTTTTGCAAATTCACAGCAAGCTTGCATTGCAAAGGAGGGGTGGCGCTACTTGTCACGGTGAACTTGTGGCAAACTCGTTTTGCAAGCGAGGGTGGCGATTTTGCATTGTTAGTTTGCCATAGTTTTGCTTTAAGTTTGACGCGGAAAATTTGCCATGACAAGCTAATATCAAGTAAAAATCAAACTTGCTGCAAAGATAACGCCCTAGGAGAAATCTCTGTTACTCCTAGAGTAAATATTTCACCCGAAGATGGCTGCATAAGCTAGAGTGGAGAGTTATAAAGGAAATTTAGCGAAAATTAGTTTACTTTCTCTGCCTAACTCAGCAGTCTAGTGCTGCAGATAATACGGTTTTTACTATGACTTCTTTGTTGACTTGGGCAACATAGTATTGTTTTATGTTCTGTGTCACATCACTGTTCGAAGAGAACTTTGTTCCGGAGAAGTGTTTGGAATCCATATCGGGTTCGAAATCTGCGCTTAATGGGGGTTGGTGGCGACTCCAGACTCCAAGATAAACTTTTTAAAACAATTTTTGAGTTTTGCGAGCAGTATGCATATTGTCATGCAGGAGGATGACACCATCACTCAACAAGCCAGGGCGTTTGCTTCGGATAGCTTCACGATGGCCCAGTGACTATTTCCTTTTTTCCGAAATTGAAGGAACACTTATCTGGAACAAGATTCTTTTAAAACAGTGATGTGAAAACAGCTGCAGAGAGTTGGCTGAATGGGTAGGGACGTCATTTCTAGCAAGCTTAGTTAAACAAGTTGGCCCTGCGTTCAGATAAATGCCATTAATTGATATGATGACAATGTGAAAAAGTGATCGGCAAGTAAGCCTCTTTATTCTTTTTTTATTTTCCATCTAATGCTAATAAATAATTTTTTATTACCCTTGTAAACTTTTTTGGATCCATTCTTGAAAAAATGCATTAAGGCGATTATAATTGGTTCAACTCTGAAGTTTATTCTAAAGCATTACATGTAAAACAGAAGTTAGTTGGAGGTGAGGAGATCTTGAAGGGAATTGCTTTCGTTGTAATCCAATTGATATTTTATTTGCAGTCTTCAATTATTCTTATTATAAATTAAAGAGTACCTTGAAAAAAAATCATCGGGTTTTTCTCGAGAATCACAACCATAACCATCATTTAAATTTTGAGCACAAAGCTTTGTGCTTTTATGGAGAAGTTCCCAAATCAGAAAGAGGGGAGTTACCGATGCCTTCACAGCTTTTATGCTTTCCAAACAGAAAAATTCTCGGATTTTAACTAGCTCAACAGGTTTTGGGGGCTTTCGATGTTAGCAAGTACGAAAAATCAATGATAGATAGTACTGATTATAGATGGCGCTAGGATTCCGAATATTGGTAAGTTACTTTTCTATCTCAGATTGATGAAATAGGATTATATTAACTCTTTAATCCCGAGGTGACTTTTTTCTTCTAGCCTCTCTAAAACCGGGAGGATATGACATGAATTGGACTCTCCCAAACTGGGTGGTAATTTACCCCTATCCACCCTGTAACCTTCTCGTAAGCTGCACAGAAATAGGCAGCGGTGGGCAAGGATAATTGGACCCCCTACCACGCTTATCTCCTAAGCAATCTCAGAACCTCACCTCACCTCAAAAGAAGCCAACCGCCTTAGACCGGCCTTCAAAGCTGTTAAGGGGAAATTTCACACGCCCCCGACCGCCCTGCTCGATGTGAGAGGGTTAAAATATCGAGGGATTAAACCTCTTAAACAGAATTATACTTAAAATTCGTTCTTCATTGGATAAAATAAAGGAGATATTACATCCCATATTTTTCAAAATGCATTTGGTATAGCATTCGGTATAACAAATGCGTTTCAAATAGCATTTTGGTATATGATTTGTTCCAACAAATATGGTCATTTGAGGAGGGTCTTGAGAAAGATTATTCAAAATCTGCCAAAATTTAGCGCCTGCCAGAAGCAACCGTCGAAAATTTTATACGCACCACCTATCAAATAATAAATTATTTTACCCCTTAAAACCATATCCCTTTTTAATTTGGCTTCGCTATTCAATTGGAATACATAAAAGTATCGAAATCTCTTTTAGATATTTTAAACGCATTCCTACAACAAACTTTTATAAAGAAAAGTTCAAACCTCGTGAAAGTCAATTCTTCTTAGCAAAGAATTTCAAAACTCACAGAAGCACTTTTTAAACGGGCTTAAAATTTACAGGCCGAGGATTTCTCTACCTTATCTGAGCTCATTCTGCATAAAGAGCAATTATATCCGAATCGGTTATCAATACAGATATTACCAATACTTTGAAAGTATTAACTTTATCGCTGGCAAGGGATTCTTATTCTGCCGATCCTTTCAGGTGGAAAATTTATTGCATTCAGATACATTTCTCTTCAAAACTCCTTCTAAATTCTTTTCTTGGCGATAATGAGATTTTCTCTCATGATTCAAATTCGGAATTGATATCTTTGCGCCATTTTTCTAGTGTAAATTCACCTGTGTCTCTATTTTATTGTTGGTCACCTTCATTTATTTTGTGCCGTTATTTCTCTTTCTAAGATACAGAAATTGCTTTTCATGGCTGCATATGTATAGATATTCGTTTATTGAATTTTGTTTAAAAGCCTTTTGCAACTGACAGTTTTGATTGGTCGATGCTTATGAAAAACTCCCTGATTTCCGTTTATAGCAACAGTTGGGACGAATGTTTGAACTATTTTCTTTTTTCGTTTATTGAACAACTCGGGTCTTTTATTTATTTATTTATTTTTATTTTTCATTTCAATTTATGTTCATATATTCCTAACGTTTCTCTTTCGAATGTCTTAAGGAAAGTTCATGCTACCCTCAGAATCCAAAATTCTGCTTTCCCATAGGAATGTTTTAAGATAGATGATGAAATAAAATTACTAATTGGGAAGTGCATGCTACCCTCAGAATCCAAAATTCTACTTTCCCATTGGAACGCTTAAGATAAATTATGAAATAAAATTACTAATTAGGAGGTTCATGCTACCCTCAGAATCCAAAATTCTACTTTCCCATTGGAACGCTTTAAGATAAATTATGAAATAAAATTACTAATTAGGAAGTTCATGCTACCCTCAGAATCCAGAATTCTACTTTCCCATAGGAAAGTTTTAAGATAAATTATGAAATAAAATGACTAATTGGGGTTAGATACATAGAAATGTTGAATTAGAAAATGAATTTCCTAAATTATTTGATCACGAGCCCTTATTTTACGGTGTCGGCCTCGGAGCCGGAGGATTCTTGTTTGAGAACCCGTTTCTGCAAGGATCCTCCATTCTTGCAATTTAAATCCGAGCTTGTCCTTTCAGGGGCGGTGATTTTCATTCAAAACCTCCTTTTTGAGAGTCTTTATCTTAACCAAGCACTATTCTTTATACATTACATGTTATTATGGGTGTTTAGTATCTGATGAAGGCAACAGATTACAACACAAGCTCTAATATTTACTTTTCCGTATACGAAGTATACAAAGAGAAAGAATTGTAATCGTCAAATCGAATTCGAACTCGAGATTTTGACGAATCTCCGCGTTTTAGACTTCCCTGAGTCCGAAAAACACAATTTTGGAATTATGTCTGTCTGCCTGTGTGTTTTGAACACAATAACTCGAACACTATTAAAGCTACAAGGATGAAATATGGTGAGTGATCTTGACAGATAATTTTTAGGTTTGTACCAAATTTTGGACAACATCCGTTTACGGAAAGTCTGCCTGTCTGTCTGACCGCGTTCATTTGAATGCTATAACCCAAAAACTTGAATATCTAGATGGAAAAAATTTGGTACACAGTTTTATCACTAATAATGTAGGTACGTATCAAATTCAGGGCAAATCCGTCAAAGGGTTGAGTGTCTGCGGGTCTGTATAATCGCATAATTTTGAAGATGATATCTTCTAAAAGAAGTGACTTAAATAAATGAAATTTCGGATTGAACCCTAATTGTAGTCTCCAATTGTCATTTAAATCGGTAAAAAAAAAGGCCTTGAAATTGCATATTCTGTTTTCTCCCCATTCTATGACGCAAAAAATGTCTCGAACGCTGGAAAGTTTTCCCCACCTTAAGGAATACCGCACGTTTCCGGGTGCGCGGTGTATTTTCCCCCCATCCGTGTTAGTCGTATGCGAAAAAGTTTCGGGGAGGTCACTGGTTTTCTTATGGATTTATACACCGTTTTGTATAGACTTTAGAAAGAAATATAATTTTTTATCGTCCCCTGAAAGGGAGAGATGGTCAAATTTTTTCAAGTAGTCTGGTGTGGACACTTGGCGCTAGTGGGTGCCGGATAATGCACCATTCTCGATATATTTGAACATTCACTGTAACTGCGCTTCTTCATTAGATTTCCCTGTCTACTGTGACCTAAGTCACAGAGTCTCCGCTACATGGTCATATGGGGGAATCGGCACAGCAATCCATTATGCTACGGTTTGCTTCCTCACAACCTCCTACCATATGCACCACCCAGCCAATAACATCAGTCAGTATGATTCCGCAGCGTAGCCAACAATTCAATGTCAAGAAGGAAGATTCATAATTTGCTCCACTTTCACCAAAGAGAAACCAGTTTTCCCGTCCAGATCCCAATTAATTGTTTTTTCTTTCCTTCAATAGTCTTCTCAGTTGAGCCAAATGCTATCGTCCCATTCTCACAATCTTGGACAATATTTTTACAAATAGCAACTTCTGCAACCTTACATCCTCTTCCTCCTGCGATGAGATAATTTAAAACCAACCCAACTTCAACTGTCCATCCTGCGTCTTCATCTCTCCATCCATTCCTTTGGAGATGGAAGGTCTCGTTCTACCAGTTCAACATTCAACTTCGCCTCCTCTTCAGCGCATCATCCCCTAATAAACTCAGAACTGCTTTAGTCGTTCTTTCAGGATTTTCTTCCAAGATCCACCGTGTTTCTCCATCAGCTAACTCTTCTTCAAAATCGAACTTATTAAAACTCTCTGCGGTCCATTTCTCTGCTTTTGTGTAAATTTTTATGTTATTTTTATTATTGCATTAGTTTGTTTTTCATTTTTTTGTTTTTGAATGTATTTTTTTTTAACTTTTCGAAAAGTTTTTCCATTGCATTTAGTTTTTATTATTGTCCAGTTATTTCATGTTTAACTGTGTAATTTTGTGTTTTTTCAAAGTTTTATTTTACTCTGTGTTACCAAAATATTTTTATAATGAATAGCATAATAGCACCTTCCTAATGCAATAGCTCCTGTAAACCTTTGTAAACTTGTTGCATTTTATGTTATGTTATGTTATGTTATGTTATGTTATGTTATGTTATGTT